>APFE030892459.1:130457-163286 GCA_000404065.3 Pinus taeda
GAAACCCAATGTGGGTGAAAACCACCTGTTGCAATATGTCTCTATCTTCTTTTCAAATTAGAAACTCCTTTTACAATGGTCTTGTACTGGTGCAGTCCTTTACCAGTACGCAGGCTGCAACCTGCAGAGAGCTACAACTCTCTCTCGTTTTCCAGTCTCTCCTGGAAGGGAGCTACAACCCCCTACTTCTTTTCTTTCAAGGACCCACTTTTCATAAATTTTCAAACTGGATCCATATACATCAAATGATCATCAAGCACATGTAAATTACACAGTCAGTTGTAGTAACCAGATCAACAATAATAGAACTGAACCCAGAACACCTTATCAACAGAAAAATTCAGTCAACAGAAGATCTTAAGACATATACGCAGTTTTCCTTTCACTGGCCTGCGTCCCCATGCACTTCACCTTTTGCGCCCCTGCGTATACACACAGAAACCCTTCTGTTGCACCGCGTGCCTACGCACTTCTTCTTCAATTGCGCTGCGTACTGTTGTTGCAGGTACGCACCCAGATACACTATCGCGCCGCGTACTTTACTGAAGCCACGCACCCAAAGACACTATCGCGCCGCGTACTTTTTCTGTCCATACGCACCTGAACCTCCGTCGCTCTGCGTACCCATGCACTGCGCCTTTGTCGCCTCTGCATACCCACGCACTGCGCCTTTGTCGCCCCTGCGTACCCACGCACTTATCCTTCTTCTGCTCTGCATGCCCACGTACTCGCACCGTTAATCACCTGCGCACCTCTGATTAGGGCCGAAATACAGTCAGATGCTCAAATCTGATCTTTCACTCGAGAGATCACCCTTCACAGATTCGCTTTCAACTTCTCTTTTATAGATCAAGCTTTTAAACCGAGAACCCAATATTTCAGATCTTAAGATATTCAATTTTCAAAAGATGCCCAAGCCAAATGATCTCCTTTGCTTTATATAGGCAAGCTCTCCCTCAAATCATGGACCAATACCACGGGCCAAAACCATGATAATACAATACCGTCGGCTAAATACCAAGGGTTAAACATAAGAAACCCCACGTGTGCGCGCTTTACTGCCTTGAAGAGTGTGCACTGTGGGTACGCACCTCATGAATGGGTAACCTGCGTGTCGGGACGCGGTCCCTGCACGGCGTACCTGCAGGTACGCATCTTCTGAACTGTTGTCCTGCGTACTTCTTAATTCTTATCATGTTGAGAGCCATGCCATGGGTGTTGCTATCAAGTACAACATCTGTAACATATAACCATACCAGAAACATAATGCCAACAAAAAATAGTGTTTACATGGCAAGAACACACGCATGACGCCAATGACGAAAGAGGGGCAACTGACCCGCAATGTAGGCAAGTTCTTCGGAATTGCGGATTACTTAAATTTTTCCTCACACCTCTTTTACAGGTGCAATTGGACTTGCTCGAGTTCTTGATTCGCTCATGGAACCCGACAAAGGGTAAGTTCATAACCTGGGATCAGGAGATTACTTTTGACGCGACCGACATATATTTTCTTACAGGCTTATCTCGTCGAGGAGAGAGACCCCGCATAGGAAGTGTGTGGGTCCTCGGAGAATCTCTTGATATGTTGAATTCATGAGCATGCCCGGGGGCACGCAAGTCACCCACCAGTGGGAAGCTATAGATCCCAATAGTGGAGGACTTATCACTGTGCATTCTATTATTTACGATCATGAGAGTAGTAGGCTCTCAGGCATAGCACAAGGCGACTAAAACCCAACTATGATTGGCTTTAGATTGGCTTAACCCGATCATGTATGACTGGGCCAAAGCAGTGTCTCTGAACATGAAGAGATAGTTGACCAAGTGCCACCAAGGGGAGACCAAGCAGTTTGGATACAGGTCCATCCTGGTACTGCTCATGCTGTAGTGGGTACCATTACTTCAGCTGCAGGACATGGAAGTCCCATTGCCAAGATCACGACAGAATAGGATCACTAGGTGGGCCCTGGTGATGCCATGAGGTGGCGACAACCAACCAATATCATGTGGTCCTGTCTACATGGAGTGGTTGCATCGGTAGCATGTATTTTTCAAGGACTGGCCTTATGCAGGTACTGACTTCAGAGGAGATCCAAACATGTTGCTCCTGCTTGGAGAGCGGTGGGATGAGAGAGGTAACATGCTTGTTTAACCACTACAATTTTTATATTTCAGTTTTATTTTATGTTGTTTTTGGATTTTTAAATGTATATGTCTTAATAATTATATTCATTTTTGCAGACATCAGACTTGAGAGACTAGTGGGTCTCGCTCCTACGGCATGAAGGGAGGAAAATAGAGAGCTTGCCCTGCCACCCCCAGGCGGTGATGCAGAGGAGGAGATATCCCAGAACTTAGAGGGCTTGACCGAGGGGAACTCAGACTATAGAGGGTTCGAGGAGATCCCACGACAGTATCAGTGACACACTGCTGGTGTGTCGCCCAGGGTCCATAGACTACTCAGATAAGTAGTTCAGGCAGTGGTCTGCTACAGAGAACAAAACCCACCACAGTAGTCGCCTAGGTTTCTTTTTCCGCTTTTTTGAGAGACATATGTCTCAGATGTAACTGAACAGGTATATTATTTTTTGACATACACATTATTTTTTGAGTGCCTTGGTGCGCCACACGATATATATCGATTTATGTTATGTTGTTCTTTTTTGTTATGTATGAATGTTTTTCCGTGATTTATGATTGTGCAAATGTCCACTTAATATATTTTACTAATATATTAGTTAATATTCATAACGCCCGCATCAAAGACAAATAACACAATAAACAAGAAATCACCTAATGCACCAAACTATAAGAGGTATAACGACACACGGGTTCATTTTTATGTAAGCTTGAACCATAGAGAATTATGCTTGAATAAGATTAACATGTCCCAAACACAATTCTCCAATCGAGGTGCATGACCCCCAAGCTTTATTGCATTTAATGAGGTGGATGTGATGAAGCTTGAAATGACGAGATCTAAGAAAGACTCAATTAACAAGAGGGAATTTGTTTCATTTTGTAATGAGGTTGACACAAGACAAGGAAACTTCCTCAAATGGCTTGGGTCATTTTTTAACGAGGTCGACACAAGATAAGAAATATCCTCGAGCCCTTGTTTCATTGTTTAACGAGGTTGACACAAGATCAGAACTATCCTCGAACATCTTGTTTCATTTTTTAACGAGGTCGACACAAGATTAGAACTATTCTCGGACATCTTGTTTCATTGGCCATATGAAAACATGACTCCCAAGAGATCTTCACTAGATGGAAGAAGCGCACTCTGGGAGGAATACATGTCATTGGGCACCAATGACAGATCAGGTTCCAATGCCCCTAGTACATGATGTATGAGATCATCTGCATAATCATTAACAGATGCAGAGGTGGAATGGGTAGCCACATAATTGACTTGTGGCGGGGAAGGTACTACTTGTGGATAAGGACCGAGAGGGGATGATGGTGGCACAGGAGGCACCGGGGGACTAAAGAATGAAAATTGATCTATAGTCACCATTCTTCCATTGTACGGAAAACAAACCACACAGAAAAGTGAAGAAACAAGAGCCCGCATGGCAGAGATATAATCACGGCCAAGGAGAAGGCTGAAATCTAAAGCACCTCGGACAACCATCACGTCTATATAGACAGTTTTGCCTCCCAAAGTAACAGGAAACTTTGGAAGGATCCTGAAAGGTCGACGAGATCCTCTGTCAAAAGCTAACAGATTCTGACTGACAGGCACAAGCGGTGGGGAACCCAAAGCTTGCCAAGTAGTGGAAGGCATTAGGCTAACAGACGCACCTTCGTCCAAGAGAGTGCCAGGCACTACCTTATTATAGGCCTGGATGGTAATCTGGAAAGACACATAGGATGGAATGTGGAATGCAATCAAGTGACTCCAGTCAAAAGAAACAACCGAACTACTTGGCGAGGGCTGTATGATTACACCCATGCTCTACAGGAACCGAAGAAGGACTCTATTGATCAGTTGGGATAGGAGGGTCGTTCTCAGACTCAGGAGAATCTAAAAAGATGAGAAGAAAATGAGTAGTGTGATCATGATGGTCTTCGAGAACAGAGTGGATAACTGGTGGTGAACCCAGGTCAACTCTCTTCCCGATCAATGGTTGGTCAGGAATAGGCTTAGCACAGCTAGGCTTGGGAAGAGGAGGATGGAAAAGAGAAGAATCTAAATCAATCTCTTTGTCAATGGGGAGATGTTTGAGGAGAGCCTATGATAACCAAATGGAAGTGGAGGTGAAGAAGTTGTAAGACTTTCCAAAACAACGGAAGCTTTATCCATGAGCAGACAAAGGTGAATGGGATGGTTGCCTTCACACAACCTATAGGGGAATCGAATCTTCCCTTTCTTCTTACCACTGGCAATTGAGGATTGAACATCGACATGAGCTTCAGAGGACGATGAGGGACGAGCCAGATTGTGAGACCATGCTTCTAAGATCCGAGGAATATTAGGACAATCAAGAAGAAGATGGTCACCCTTGCACAATTTACAAGGAAACTTAACCTTCCGCATCAGAAGGTGTCTTGACCTAAGATGTACTCAGAGTGATAGCTGCATGGGCAGCCTCTCGCTTATCCAACTTCGTCTTCTTATTTGTCTTCCTCTTCTTCTTCTTAGCCTCCTAGTTACTGGATGTGGAACTTTCAGCAGGCGAAGTAGGAGAGGAGGATGAAGAAACAGGGGAAGAAGGCAAAGGCTCAACCTTAGAATCATTGTGTCATGATTCAAATGAAGGAGACAGTGGAATAGGGGTCATGATGCTTGGGACCACTGATGTCAAAAACAACCAAACGGGAAAACCAATGGCTAACCCAGGAAAAGACAATGTTTCCATATATGGAGCACCAACATTTCCAAAAGGAGGAAATGGACCAGGATTCCTATCTGGGGAAAGATCTTGACCGGTAGACTTAGGGAATGTGGCCATCAGAAAAACCTTGAAACACACTTGCAGTGTAACTAAGAACTCTAACCATTACCACGAATATTTCATGGGCAGTAAATTTTATGACACAGGAACAAAACTTGTCTGTTTCATGTTTCAAGAGCCGAGAAAAGGACGAAAACACTACAACAAAACAGGCAATTTATACCAGATTTAGCACTAGATTTTAGTGTATTTTTCTCTCCATTGGGGATGAGCAGCCTGGCGCTAAATCTGGCTCTATTGTACAATTTTTAAAGCGTCATTTTTTGCGCCAAATTTTGCGTATTTTTTTATGCCAAATTTGCCATCATTTTTTTCATCATATTTTGCACCAAGATTTGCATTGGGTTTTACAAAAGGTTTTGCTTCTAGTTTTGTGCCATTTTTTGCATTATTTTTTGCTTCCTGTTTTATGCCATTCTTTACTTCTATTTTTGTGTCATAATTTGCATGAGTTTTATACCATCTTTTGCATCTGATTTAGTTCCTTTTTTGCATCGAGTTTGTGCCATTTTTTGCATCTAGTCTTATGCCATTTTTTTGCTTCTAATTTCGTACTTATTTTTACATCTATTTTTGCACCAATTTTTCTGCATTTTTTTACACCATTTTTTGCATCTAATTTTGCACCATATGTTGAATCTAATTTAGTGCCAAAATTTTCATCCATTTTTGCACCATTTTTTTAATCCACTTTTTCGTTTCATTTGTCTCCCTTTTTTGCATCCTATTTTGCACTTAATTTTGCATCATTTGTTGCATCCAATTTAGCATCATTTTTAACAACATTTCTTGCATCCAATTTTGCATCCTTTTGAGCATCTAAATTTTCACCCTATGTTGGACCATGTGTTGCGTCCACCTTTGAATCCCATTTTGTGTCTAATGTCACATTCAATTTTGAGCCATTTTTTTGTCTACTTTTGCATTTGTTTTTGCACCATGTTTTGAATCATTTGTTGCACCTCATTTTGCATCCAATGTTGCATCCAAATTTGAGCCATTTTTATGCCCATTGTCTTACCATTTTTTCGACTTTTGTGTCCAATTTTTCACCATTTTTTATGTCCAATTTTGCATTCTCTTTGGTGTCTAATTTTGCATCCTTTTTGGCATCCAAATTTGCATCCTTTTTGCTGCCACATTTTGTGTCCACATTTGCATCTCATTTTGCACCTAGATTTTAGTTTGAATTTTCATCTAGTTATCCATCATTTTTGGCATCCTTAGTTTCACCCTTTTTTAGTCCCATTTTGCTTCTTGTTTTGTGTCTTTTCTTACATCTTTTTTATACCCAATTTTGCATCCTAATCTTACACCATTCTTTGCATCCTCATTTTGGTGTCCATTTTTGCATCTTTGTTTGCGCCCAATTTGGTATCTTTTTGTATGCCCTATTTTGTTCCCTTCTTTGTGTCTAGTTTTGCACCCTTTTTTAATTCTACTTTAAAACCCTTTTTGTCTCATTGTTTGCATCTTGTTTTGATGGCTAGTTTAACATCCAATTCTACTCCCAATTTTGCTTCGATGGTTACATCCACTTTTGGCTCCTTGTTTAGAGTTTTAATTTTACTTCCATTTTACTAATTTTATTACATAGTGAAACATATCACAGTTTCTAAATATCATTTTGCTGTAGGATTTAATGCACAGTTAGATGAACATAAAACCCTCTCAGTTTATCCTAGAAACCTAAGATAGACTGATTAAGAGAAAGGTTTTTCTAAGGCTCAAGATTCTTAGTAGATCAAGATGTAGAGTATAGATTAAGAAAAGAAGAATGAATTCATGTGAGTCCTCGCATGCAGGTCTTGTTGGAGTTTTTAGTGTAGCTAGGAAGTGCTCCTAGATAGCTCCAAATCTTGGTCCTACACACAAGATAGAGAACAAAGAAAAATTCACAACATAATATCTTTATAATTAAAACTATCATAAACATATAAATATTACTGAATAAATAAATATAAACCAAAATCCCATACATTCATTAGTTAAATAGGATAAGTAAAGAATGAATAGTAGAATATGGAAGGAAGAACAACTAATCTATATTAATAAAGGAGTTGGAGGAAAGTTACAACCATCAGATGCAGTTGCAACAACACCTCTCCCAACTGCTAGCTCCAAAACTTTCCCTCTCAAGATAGATCTCAGCAGCGTGACAATACACGAATTCCCATCATTTCCTCAATGGCCAAGCCTCCAATATATAGGAAAGTGAAGGTTATGAAGATTTCCCAAATTCCTCATTAGTTCAATTTTGGCAAAAGCTTTTGGGTGAATAATGTTTCCTCATATAAAAATGGCATTTTCCACTTTTTAGATGCTTTTGTGCTTAGGAAAAAGCTTCCCCATGCTTTATGGCTCTTTCCCACTTTTGTATGCTTTTATTTTTTAGGAAAAATCTAAAGATGAGGATAAAGAGATCACATTCCACCACATGAGTTTCCGAAAGTGAACAAGAGTGTCAAGCTCTAGTTAACTCGAGTTTTTTTCCTCGCATTAGAGGAATTTTCATTTTAAAATGTTAACATTGAATTTCCATGTCATAATGTGTAAGCCAATCAAAATCCTTTAAAATTTAAAAAACATATGGATTTTTATTAATAATATAACTTACCTAATTTAACTGTGAATGGTACCCAAGTGCCCCAAAACTATATTAAATATTAAAAATAAAATTAATATCTTAATCTATAAAAGTTAGAATATCGAGAATATTTTTAATGAAGGGTAAATCATGACATGCTAAATAAAAAAATTTAAATATAAAATCCTAAATCTTAAATTTAATTTAAATTTTAAATTTACTTTCTTAATTAAATGTTTATTAAATCTTGTATTGATAAATTAATTTAAATATAAAATATAGATATATAGTTATTTTGATAAAAGTGCATTTATTTGAGTAAGTTTGAATTTAAATTTTATAAATTTCCTTTTAAATTTAGATTTGATTAAATCTTGTGTTAATAAACTAATTTCAATATAAAATACATGTAGACGGTTATTTTTGATAAAATTTATGTTTATTTAGGTAATTTAAATTTAAATTTAAGTTTCCTTTAAAATTTGGATTTGTTTTTTTAATTTAAATTTTATTAAATCTTGTGCTAATATATTAATTTAAATGTAAAATACATATATAGTTATTTTGATAAATCTGACATTTATTTGGGTAATTTGGGTAAAAGAATAATAAAAATGATATATTAAAAAATTATCTACATAGCATTATTTTATTAGTTTCTTAATTTTTTTCTTAGGTGGTTATTTTTGAGTTGAAAATTCCTCTAATGTGAGACTTTTGGTAACAAAAGTTAGATGAAAGGGACAACTTGTTATAGACTAGGATAACGTGGTCCTCATGGTACATAACTTGTATTATAGTCTTATATAGTATAGGAGAAAGGGGTATTTCAACCAACAACATAGTATTCTCCTCCAATATGACGAGAAGGTATTTTCATGTATAACATATTTAAGAAGATATCACAATTCAAATTGATAGCTTAGTATTTGTAAACAAATTTAAGGGTAATTGACAATATTCATAAAAAATATAGCAGTATCCTCATATATAACAATTCTCCATCAAAAAATCATTGACAATTTTCAATATACATATATTACTACTGAATCAACACTTATCGCATATATCATTATTCCAAGGTAAATTCACAACATTACATCAAAAAATAGTAATATCATCATACATAATCATTCTACATCAAAAAGCATTGGAAGGTTTCAACACATATATAAAGTAACAAAATAATACTAATAATATCCTCATCATCTTTAATCAAATCAACTAAGATTAAAATGTGTGATTATCATGTCAAAATCTTTTGTGAACATCATTATTCTGAGGTAAATTCACAATATCCATCAAAAGATAGTAATATCATCATACATAATTCTCCATCAAAATAATGTTGATAATTTTCAATATATACGTAAAATAACAAGATAAAAATGATAATATCATCATCATATTTAATCAAATAAACTAAAATTCAATGTATGATTACCAAATAAAAATGTTTCATAGATATCATTATGTTAAGGTAAATTCACAACATCCATAAAAAAATAGGAATCTCATCATACACAATAATTCTTCATAAAAAAATTGTAAACAATTTTCAACATATTCATAAGGTAACAAGATAGTACTGATAGTATCGTCATCATTATTCAAATCAACTAAAATTCAAATGTAGGATTACCATATTAAGACATCCCAACTAAATATAAAAAATAACGCATGGCTAGCTAGCACCATGAAAATCATAGTCAAGCTCATCCTCATGATCATTTCCATGATCATCATCCTGACCATCCTGATAATATCATCCAAATAATCATCACCAACGCCATCGCCATCCTCATCATCATCATCTCTGATATATGATGTAATCTAAACATAGTCTATATCATCATCTTCGTGGTCATTACCTATAGGAAAAAAAATAAATATTACATGTTAGTACTAATTATATAGAAAAATGCATATTTTTATTACAATGCTAACAATAAAATGAGGTAGGACATAATAACATTTAATAGTACAAAAAATAAAATGAAAATATGGTTTAAGATATATTGGAGATCCAACTAAGATTACACTTGTAATTCACATTAAGTAGTAGAAGCATTTTTTAATTCATATGAAGTAGGTACCCATTTGTTCTTCATATTATATTGTGAATGTTTCTTATGATTTCCATGCACAATTGGTAAATTAATATTTATTGGAAGCTTTATTTCAAATTACAATTGTAATTCAGATTAGAAATAGAAGAATTTTTAACAAAAAAAAGAATGTCACAGGAAAAAGTAAATTGTTTTTAATGAAAAATAAGGCGCATACAATATGAATGTCACATGAAATATTGAGTTGTTTTTAATGTATGTACTTTTCTCTATAATAAAATGGATCCTAATGTTCGTTCAAGAACAAATGCTCACAAATAATTACTTCATCTTATCCGTTATCACACTTAATCCATTATACCTAGTGACGACAATGATTCCATTCAAATTTCTTTGAACTCCCTAAATATAATGTAAAAGAGAAAACTCCACGGTCACAACCATGACCGCAACCCCCTCCCTTTACTCATCCACCATCAAAGACAATGAACTTGGATTTATTACCACGATAGCCACCCCTCCCTTGCATCGTGTCCACCATTAGAGGCATTGAACCTGGAATTAAGAGTACTCATGTTTTCTTTTCTCTAATTAGTCTCCGAGGAATAAAAACTTGATCAATATATCAAGGACTCCACCAAGGAATAGATATATCATAAGAGAAGATCAATAGGATTTGCCAAAAGAGTGTGAAATAACACTTACCTCTGTTTTATGAAATAAATCGAGTGAGTGGAATGAATGGTGGGAAACACTAAACAAGGAAAGGAATATTTTTGGTCCGTCCTTATCTCTATTATTATTTTTGCTTCTTAGAATGGAGGGAAGTGTTCCAAAAAAATTCTAAAAATATTAAAAATAAAATAATAATAAAATAAATAAATTATTTGCTGAGTTTAGGATTTTTGAATTATATTCAGTTTAATATAATAACATAAATATAATAAGTTTTATTTTATTATTATTATATTATTTTTTTTTTTGTTAAATTTATTTATTTTTTTCTTAAAAAAGATAATTTAGTTTTTTGGTATTTTTTATAACAAAAATTATATTTTGTTTTTATAAAAATGGATTTTAAACATCCATTCATGCTAAATTTGTGCTTTTATGATATAAGTTTAAATTATAAGTAACTTAATGCCATTGGTTGTGTCACTGAGATGGGTATTATACATCTCTTCCTTGCTAAGTTATAGAATGTGCTTGGGTTTTCTTAATGCAATAAAATTAATTATGCTCTTTATTATATCTTGAGATGTTCAACTTGCACCTAATAAAACAATAAAGTTAAAATAGGTTTACCTTTGTCTTTTGTAGATTTTTTCCCCATTAATCCTTGCCTTAATAAATTAATTGCCTTATGGTGGCCTTGAGTGGTCACTCCCATTAGTTGCATGATTTTTCGTTTTATGTTAGTGACATTTCTTAGGATTGATAACATGTTATTTAATTTATGAAAATGTGTTATTGTCCATATTATTGTTAAATATTAATATTAAATATGTTGGTTTTGAACATGGTTTAGCAAAAAGTGCCCAAAAGGTTTATAGATTGTATTTTATTATGTAATGATTCATTGGTTGGTGAAATTGTTTTGGATATATTTTTTTAAAGATTCATTCGCTGATGAAATTGTTATGGATATTTTTTTTAGTATATTAACTTGTATGTGATAAAGTCAAAAGTCACCTCTTTTTGATATTTTCATTGGTTAATTTCCCTTAAGGCTACCAAGTTCACCATTTAGTCCCAAGTTAAGGAAATATAGGAGTCATGAAGTTGCATTGTCCAAGAATTTAAATCTTGAAACATGTTTTTTTTAGTCACATTATACTTCCTTTTTGTGTAAATTCTCCATGAAAATAGTCTCATGTAACATGAGGGGCCTCAACAGTAAAGGAAAACAAAGGCTCCTAAAATAAAAATGGTACGCAAAGCACCCATCAATAATGTTGATATAAGAAATAAAAATATTAAGTGAGGTTCTACCTCATATAATTAGCAAATGGGGAGGAATTTCCAAGTAGTAGTGATTGATGATTAGATATACCTGGGTGGAATGACTATTATTTGGAATGATCAGGACATCAAGGTTACCAATATGTTTACCTCTTTTCACATTATGACAATATAATTTTAGTTAATTGACATCGAGGACTACTACCATGTATCCAATGTCTATGACTCCAATATCGCAAATGGAAAACCTCTATTTCTCAATTCTATTTCTAGCACAAGTAATTTATACTCCCCATGTCCATGGATTATTTGGAGTGACTTCAATATTATCAAGTGTCTCGAGGAAAAGAAAGGATGAATCACAATTTTTACCAAGAGATTTTGTAAGATATACCATCAAAGCCCTAAAGTAGTATCCATTAAATTTCTCCAGCAATGCGTCTCCAACCCACACATGTGGATCAATGAGATGTAATACATGCGTGTGTGGTGGCTAACTTAATACACTGTTCCAATAACTCCACAAACTTAAGTATTTCACTCCGTCACATAAATTGACTATAGTGTGACATACGTAAACAAAGAGTAGACATGAAACATTTAGGCAAGATAAATTCCCTAGATCCTCAATTAGGTGCTTAAATAATGAAGTGAAAATGAAAGGGGAAAAGAGTTCATGATTTAACCATCACAAACATGTGATCAAGTGTGACTAGGAGTGTATATATTCATATGTTTTCCAAAGAGGGTGTGAATACATGAGTTACCATTTGTTGGGCCTTATTTTTCTTTATTTTGATTTTTCTTATATATAGGACTTAGGGAATAAGGTTTTCATAAGTTTCAAACAACTCATAGATATAACATTTACATGAATTTTCACTTCAACCTTAGAGTTTAGATTTAGATAAATCATTATACTGTATCTTCAATTATTTTGGCTTTCACTTTTTTATTTTCTTTCATCGCAAGTGACAAAATGGGAAATATTTTACCACAAATCTATGAATGCTTAATCATAAAGGCGTCATGCGATGAAAAAAAAATAATGATGTTATTCTCTGTGAAAATGATGGGTATTCTTGAGAAAAGCTTATGCTTGTGGATGTATCCTCCTTGGTTTAGAGTGAGTGAGGGTGGAAACCATATTTTCCATGTGTTATGTACTATGGCCGAGACTAACAGTCGTAAGCCTACTAAAGACACCAGTAGGGAGAATGGTAGATTAGATAAACATATGGGACCAATATTCTTTGAGAATTTGTACTTTGACTAGGACTAACCGCCATAAGTGAAGTACATTAATCCAAGAAAAAAATAGTCATGAGGATCGAAATTTCCTAGTGTCAAATATTATGACAGTGGATTAGGAAATGATCATGCGAGGACATGCCTGATGAACATCCTAGTGGGGCAAGTGCCTAAAGAGGTAGTGGTGTCCAAATTTATGCCTCACAACATTGTGCTATAATCTAATGGAGAGATAGAACTTGTTAGTCAAGGCCTTTCTATTTTGACAATGTTGGCTATGATGATGTAAATCATCGTTGATGCTTATCAATCCAGATCCTTTTTTATATGAATATTTCAACTTGAGAGTACTTTTTTGTCTCATTATGAGTACCTCCCTAGTTTAGAGGGAGTGTAATCATCTTCATTATCATCATAATCACCACCATCAATGTCGTAATTACATTATCGTCATAATCACCATTCATGTCATCATCATCATCATCATGATTATGGACATTGTCGTCAATTGTTCATAATTATAGGTGTTGTAAGAAATATCATCAACCCAAAAAATCTTACAAGTGCTCAAAAAAGGTTGTTAGGACACATGATATATGCAAGAGAAATATCAACTTTATTTTTTAGAGATGATTGATGATGATCATCATCACTACCATTATCATCGTCATTATAATTTCATCATCCCCATCACCATACTTAATGTAATTTATATCATCATTGTTGTCAACTTCATCATGAACAACATAATCATCATTCATGCCATTATTGTTGTTGATGATGACCAAGATGAAAATAATGATAATGATGATCAAATGATGATGACTTGGAAGATGACTCCAAAGATAATGATTATGATTATGACCATGACAACATTTAAAAATTGGGAGATTGTCCAAGATCTTTAGCATCACCATCATCATTGTCATTATAAACCCCCATTGTCTTTATCATCATTTTGGTTATCGTAATAATCACATTTCATGTCATTGTCATCATCTTCATTATCATCATTATCATCATTATCATAATTATTGACATTGTCATCAGTTGTTCATAATTTTCAATGTCATAAGATATATCATTAATGCAAAAAATATGATGAGTGTTGGAAAAGGGATGCAAAAAGTAAAAAACAAACAGTGGGGGCAACAATAGACAGAAAATTGGATGAGGAGTGGACACAACATAAGTAGATGCAAAACAAGACAGAAAAATTGACAAAAAAGTGGATGAAAAAATAGATGCAATAGTTGATGCAAACTTGGACACAAAATATGATGCAAACATGGATGAAAAAGTGGAAGAAAACATGGGTGTAATAGTAGGCCTAAAACATAGCATGATTTGTTGTGAAATAAATGTGGATACAACAATGAACACAAAAAGAGACACAAACTTGGATGAAAAAAGGAGGCAAACTTGGATTAAAAAATGGATGTAAACATGGACCAAACATGGGTGCAATAGTGGACATAAAATTAGATGCAAAATTGAACGCATTAGAAGTGGATGTAAAAGTAGATGCAAAATGGGATGCAAAAAACATAAAAAATATTTGATGCAAACTTGAATACAAAAGAGGATGCAAATGTGGATTCAAAATTGGAAGAAAATGTGGGTTTCAATGATAGGCACAAGATATGGCACAAATTGTGGAACAACAAAAGTGGATGAGAAAGTGGAGGTAATTAATAAACAACACAAAAAAAGATGCAAACTTGGATGCAAGAAAAGATGAAATAAGGGATGAAAAAGTGGATGCAAACATGGGTGCAACAGGAGAAACAAAATTGGATGAAAAATATGGATGCAATGGAAGTAGATGCAAAAGAAGATGCAAAATGAGATGCAAAGCCCAACACAAAAGTGGATGCAAAAATAGATGCAATATTTTTATGCAAAAGTGGATGCGAAGATGAATGCAAAATTGGAAGCAAACGTGGGTACAAAAGTAAGTACAAAACATGGCACAAATAGTTCCACAACAAAAGTGGATGTAATGATAGATGAAAAAAAAGAAGCAAATGAAGATGAAAAATAAGATGCAAAAAGGGATGGAAAAGTGGACGTAAACATGGGTGCAACAATGGATGCAAAATAGGATGCAAAAGTTGATGCAACAAAATTCGGTGCAAAAGTAAATGTAATATGAGACACAAAACCTTATGCAAATCTTAACGCAAAGGGGATGCAAAAAATCATGTAAAAATGGATGCAAAAAATGATTTAAAAAATCATGCAAAAGAGGATGCAAGGGATGATGAAAAATTTGATGCAAGTGTAGGCACAAAAATTGGATGCAATAAAGGATACAAAAGTTGGTGAAATAAAATTAGGTGCCAAACTTGATGCAAAACAAGGTGCAAAGGATGGCACAAAACTTGGCATAAAACCTGGCATAAAACTTGGTGAAAATTTGGTGCAAAACCTATTACAATACCTAGTGCTAAACTTGGTGTAAGACTTGATGCAAAACTCGATGCAAAATTTGCATCAAGTTTTGCACCATATTTGATAAATGGACACAAATAGCACCAAAAATGGGCTTTAGACGTAAAAAAGGAAGAAAAAAGGGATGCTAATCATAGGGTTTTGTTGTAGTTTTCATAGGGTTGGATCCCTAGAGGATTAGATTCCTCGTAGAAGGTTGGAACATAATTTTTTTGAGAGAATTGGAGTCCTAAAGTAGACCAAGTTGGATCTGTTGAAAATAACATCAACAAATGTTAAAAATAACATCAAGAAAAATCCTAATTAACTTGTCCTTGAATTAAATTGGAAATTAAATTGTAATTCTAATTATCATAACAACTTTTAATAGTTAACTAAGTTAATTTGATTTAGTAAGCTCAGTTAATTTGAATTGAGGGTCTAACTAGAGTAATGTAGAGTGTCTCCTACAATCAAGAGCACTAGTTGCGTTTATTTTGAGTTGTAATTATTTAATTAAGTCTAACTGAGTTAAAATCACTTAAACTAGTTCCAATTGATGGAGGAATTAGTGGGAGGTCTAATAGTGGGGTGCTACCTGCAGTAATGGGGTATTGCCTGTAATAGTGGGGTGTTTCCTACAGTAGTGGGGTGCTACCTGCAGTAATGGGGTACTGCCTGTAATAGTGGGGTGTTGCCTGCAGTAGTGGGGTGCTGCCTATTAAACAATGGGGTGCTTCCTGAAGCGCAGTGTGGTGCTTCTTGCAGTGATCAACCAGTAAGCTGAAGATTCACTCATAAATAAGTCATGCATGTCAGATTAGAGAAAGACACAATTGAGATTGGAGTTCAGAGACAATGTACTATCAGTTGTAAAATCATTTAAATTAAATATATGGTGCATGCAATAAGAAGAAGGCCTAAAATAAATAATTCCTTAATTAGAAAACTCACTAATTTTAACCATTCGAATTACCTTCAAAAGGAGGAATGAAGGCACAAGTTTATTCATTATTTTGGTGAGAACGACTTGGTGAGAACAAGAAATAGGAAGCACAAGTTTGTTTGTGGAGCTTGTGAGTGCAAGGAAGTAGGAGCTTGGAAGGTTAGGAATTTGGCTAAGTATTGGCCAAAGGCAGTCAATCGGGAAGAGGATAGAAAATACTTGTGCATGTTGAGCTCAAGGTTGAGCAGAGCATATTGTATTCATCCAAGACTTGCTTAGGAAGAAGTGAGATAGATTGAGATAGTGCAAAGGTTTCTCGAGCTTGAGAAAAGCATTGTAATATTATCATATTTTATTATTAATGCAATTACATATGGTAGGGTTTTTAGCTGTGGCTTTCCCTAGAAAATTATTGTGTTATGCGTGATTGACTTATTTCTCTTATATGCTTCATGATTTCATCGTTCGTTTATTGTTTCTGCTGACGAGTAGAATAGATTCAAGTCAATTGTTTTAGCATATTACAATTAGCAGTTTTGATCTACAAGAAATTTCTACATGGTATCAGAGCTAGATTTGTAGAAATTTTTAAATGGTATCATATTTAGATTTGTAGAAATTTCTACATGGTATCGGAGTTGAAATCATAATAGAAGAGAATAATTTGAAGTTTTCATTGTAGATTGATGGAGCTCTAGTTCAAGGCAGATCCAGAAGGCCCTGTGTGCAGACTTCTTAATGGAGCAATATAGTTGCTAGTGGGCAGATCAATGAGCCAATTTTTTGTGACACAAAAAAAATTGATCATCGATATTGGCAGAATGAGGAGAAGAGAGTTTTCCCACAGAGAGATCAAGACTTAGAGGGAGTCTAGTTCAAAGGGAGAAACCCCATGGAAGCTAGTACTTCATGATTTGGGGAGATCAAACTCATTATCATAGTAGTTGCAACAACAGTGCAGAAGCAACAAAAGAGTAGTAGCAATAATAGTATGAGTAGATCAGATTTAGATCATGCATTCAAATCCTTAAGGTTAGAGACTTGGTGGTTGAGAGGGAGCATGAATTACCTCTCAACATGCAGCCTCAAAAGTAGCCTCAACAAGTTGTGGAACAACCACAATTGGGGAAGCAAAGAGGAGACAAGGTGGAACCATCCACTCAAGTAGAGACCTCTAGTAGGGGGGAATTTCAAGCCAAGTGGGTAGAGGGAGAACATGCAACCATACCTAGAGGTGGGGCGATGTGAAGTAATAGTCCCAAGAGTGCAAAAATTTGGGTAGGATCCATTGAGGTGTTTTTGGTCTCATGGATCATTACCTTGCTATGGGGGTCCGCAATATTCCGTAGCAGGAGGATTAGTGTTAGTCAGATACTAAGGAGTAAAGAGCAGAGTTGACACCAGAGCATGAGGCTCAGTAGTAGAGTCAGCAGTAACACAATTTTCCCAGTAGACAGTTGCATACATAGTTGATTCATTTTATTTTGTTTGGATGATTTTTCGTCACAATAGAAACAAAAACAATGACAAGAGTTGCAGGTAAAAAATTCCAAAGGTACCTGATCAGGCTAGAGTTGAATTTCTTTTCTTGTTGAGAGGGAGTGTTGAAAATAGAAACAATAAATGTTAAAAATAGCATCAAGAAAATTCCTAATTAATTTGTCCTTGAATTAAATTGGGAATTAAAAATTATAATTCTAAGACTTTTTTTTTTCCCAGAGAAAAAATCGAACTTTTTATTAAACAGAAATAAAAAGTTACATAGTATATGCAATTAAGCATTCATTTTGGTTGTATGATTGCAAACCATAGAGCCCACAGGATGTAAAATATACAACCCCGCCAAAAAGGAAAAAGCAAACTGAGCTGTTCCTGAAATCAGGAAAGCAACAAGAAAAGAACCAAAAAATCCTGCCGGCCTAAGCTTTCCTGCCCTTCTTCTTCTCCACTCTTCGCAAACCATCAGTGTTGGGAGTGGAGTCGATAGTGGCAAGCTAGTTTTCCATTGTGTTTGTTGGTTGTTGCTTGTCCGAATGCGATCCTTTGGAGCTGTGAGTTCGTTTGATGCCACTTACTTCCAATTGAAGTTCTTGTTCCTGTTCCAAATTGTTCTCTTTTTCCTTATTGTCCTGATTTTTTTGTTCATCTTCTTCTGCATTATGTTCCACTTTCTCTACTGTGGTTACCTTTAAGACCGAAGTTTCTATATTTTTCCATCCTTTCGGCTTCCTCTGTTGCTGCTTACTCCTATTGGGGCTGGCGCGTGGGCATGCACTGTGCAAGTGACCTGTTTGTTGACATCCACGGCATCAGAAAGCTGTGTTTTCAAAGTCCAAGGGTTGTGTCCACTGTGTATTATTGAAATTCAGGATTATACTTTCTAGTAAGCCTTGGCTGAGGTCTACTTCGACACATATTCTGGCGAAAGTAAATATTCCTTTCAGGTGTCTCTCTGCATCGATCTTTATGTGTTTTCCCAAGGTATTTCCAATAGCGGTTAAAGCCTTTTGATGCCAGAAAAGTAAAGGGAGGTTACAAACCTAACCTAGACTGGCATCTTTGATACCACCATTGTATTAGCATCGAAATTTGGAAACCATGGGGTGATGAACAATCCAGCATTGCCCCAGAACCATGGCCCTTGGTTGAGAATTATGTCCCTTTCCTCTTCTATGTGAAATCTTACTATGAAAAACTCCTTGGGATATAAGTAGATTTTGCATTTTTTTGTCTAGACTGTATGGATCCATTGATGCAATATGTCAGATCTGGGCCAAAAACCATTAAATCTACAAATAACTGCAAATGTGTGTAGATTTGAGTATATAGCTTTTACCTCTGGTATATCGATGATGAGAGATGGGCTCTCAGGTGTTTGATCTACAATATAAGGCCCCGGGGGCTCAGTTGCAGCTATGGGATTTGCTTTTCCTTTGCCCTTGACTGCGTCCTTGAAAGACCCTGTGTTCTTCGAGCTAGTTCCAGAGCATCCACCTTGCAGACAGAGGTTGTTGATTATGGTTGAATCTGATGTTATGTTGTAGTCCTGTAGAGTATGGTCGTCCTGTAAACTGCGTCCCATATAAATCAGATTTTGTGCATGAGCTGGTATGGCGAGGAAGCTCTCTATTTTAAATTGCAAATCCCGTATCCTGAAACCTTGCCATAGCCTTAGGCAGTGGTGCCTGCCATCCGGTGTTTTGATAAATATCTGTGTAAGATCCACGATTTTAGGATCTGTCTTCGTCTGTGGCTGACCTCTTTCTGTTGTCTGGGGAAAACATCTGTAGAATGCTGGTTCATCCCTATTCCATCGATGATTTTCAATTCAGAATTTTAGATCTACTAGATCTTGGCAGATCTGTCTATTGTGAGCCAGATTGGTTAGATCAATGGCAGATCTGAAGTATTTATGCCTTCCCTCAGTGGAATAGAGCAGCTCGACTCCTTGCCATAATCTCCCAGGGGCTGTAGTAGCAGATCCGGGAAAAAAAAACCTGCATATCCAATGCTGTCGGCGTCGAGAGCCCCGCTTTCCCATCTCTTGTAGCTCTGAGAGGCCAGCATTCCTATGCATTGCCATAGGGGGTTTGCCTTTGCCACAACTGCAATGGCTGTGGACGCTGCGACATTTATTAACCCATGTTTCAGAACCTCCCGTCCTTCGTAGCCACAGGTCTTTGCATATATGGTTACCTAGGGATTCCTGGTGGAAGCATGAGCAGCGAGCGCTGTTCCTACCTGGCTTGGGTTCCCGGAGAGCTTGGCTGCACCATTACATGCCAAGACTAAACCTTTGGCTACAAAATATTCAAGTGCATTCGTAATATAAACTAGGGCACCCCCTCCTCCTCTCTCAACATACTGACCGACCTTTATGAACCTGGCAATGCGTCCCAGTGAAAATCGAAGTCCAGCCTTCGAGCTTTGCAAGGGAGACTTCTTCCACTTCGCAGACTTTCCACAACCTGCCATTTGAGTTTCGAACACGCGACCTCAATTCTCATAGCAACTTGTCATAGTTAGCTAAGTTAACTTTTCCTTAGTTAGCTCAGTTAATTCGAGTTAAGGGTATAACTAGAATCATGTAGAGTGTCTCTTACAATTAGGAGCACTAGTTGAGTTTATTTTGACTTGTAATTATTTATTTCATTCTAACTGATTTAAAGTCAGTTAAACTAGTTCCGACTAATGGAGGAATTAGTGGGAGGTATAGTAGTGGGGTGCTGCCTGCAGTAGTGGGGTGTTTCATGTAGTAGTTGGGTGCTGCCTGTAGTAGTGGGGTTTTTCCTATAGGGTGTTTCCTATGGTAGTGGGGTGCTACTTGTCGAACAGTGGGGTCCTGCCTAAAGTGCAGTGTGGTGCTGCCCATAATGATCAACCAATAAACTAAATATCTACTCATGCATGTTAGATCAGAGAAAATCCCAATTAAGATTGGAGTTTAGGGACAATGTACTATCAGTTAGAAAATCATCTAAATTAAACAGATGGTGCAAGAAATCAGAAGAAGGCCCAAAATAAATCATTCCTTAATTAGAAAACTCACTAATTTTAACCGTTCGAATTTCCTTTAAAAGGAGGAAAGAAGGCATGAGTTTATTCATTGTTTTGGTGAGCATGATCTAGTTAGACCAAGCAATAGGAAGCAAAAGTTTGTGCGTGGAGATTGTGAGTGCAAAGAAGTAGGATCTTGGAAGGATAGGAATTTGGTTAGGTATTGGACAAAGGCAGTCAGTCAGGTAGAGGATAGAAAATACTTATGTAGGTTGAACTCAAGGTTGAGTAGAGCATATTGTATTCATCCAAGGCTTGCCTAGGAAGTGGTGAGATAGATAGTGATAATGTAGAGGTTTCTCGAGCATGAGAAAAGCATTGTAATCTTCTCATATTTTATGATTAATGTAATATAGAGATAATAGGGACTTTTAGCTGTGGCTTTACTTAGAAAATCAGTGTGTTATGTGTGATTGAATTTGTTCTCTTATATGATTCATGATTTCATCGATCATTTATTGTTTTTGCTGATGAGTAGAGTAGATTCAATTCAATTGTTTTAGAAACAACTAACAGTTTGAATCTACAAGGAATTTCTACATGGTATCAAAGCTAGATTTCTAGACATTTCTACATGGTATCACAACTAGATTTGTAGAAATTTCTATAGGAGCTTGGATTTGATGTACATGTTGGATCCTGGTTTGTAATTGAGGATTGGAGTATTCATCATTTTTATTAATAAAATTATTATTTTGTTGTACGTCTTGTGTTTTGGTTTAGTTAATGATCTTAACTGGCATAATTTAACAATTGAAAAGAAAAACTGATCCACCCCTTATCAGTATTTCCAACAATTGGTATCACAACCAATACTTTCAAGCACAACCTAACAACTAGAAGCTATTACGAACACAAATGGAAAAATCAAGAAGGAAAGGCTCCAAACCTTCTGAAGAAGTAAATCAAGTTGGCAAAGCTCCCTCATTCCATGGAACAAACTGTGTTTCATGGAGCAAGAGAATGGTGTTTTTTTATGGATCTCAGCCATGAAGTATGGGATTCAATTGTTACTGGAAACACAACTACAAATGAGTCAAAGGAATACAATATAAAAGTTATGGAAGCAATATCGAGTGGTCTATTAGATTATGTAAAAATCAAGGTAGCTCAATATTCTTTAGCTAAAGGACTTTGAGAAAAGCTACAAAAACTTCACCAATAATCTGGATTTGTATTAGATCATTTGGAACAAGATCACAAGGATGATCATGAATTAAACGAAGAAGATGAAGGCACAAAAAAAATGAAAGAAAATGAATATGGAAAAGACATAAAAGAAAAGGCTGATGTGAACCCTGAAGCAGAACTAATGGCTGATATAGAAGAAATAATTCGATTAAGGAAAGAAAATAAAGAGCTTGATGAAAGGTATCAAGAGCTTGACCATACAAAGGAATACATTTTTCTCTTAAGGATCCAAGAAGAAGAAACATCTAAGGACTTTAGCAAGATTGAAGAAAACTTTCATCAATTAGAAAAGAGTCATGAAGAAGAAGACAAATCCCTAAAATTTTGGCTAGGAGAAGCAAAGATAGTAGAAGAAGTAATGGAGATCCAACTGACAAAGAAAGAAGATATTGTGAGAGCTTTGAAGGAGAGATTGTCTCTTTAATAAATGAAGTTGATAAACTACACAAGGATCTGAAGAGTACACAAGTATTAGATAACATCCTTAGTTGTCAAGGGTCACCATTTAACAAATCAAGTCTTGGCTATAAAGGTGAGACTTCATGCAAAAATGTTGAAAGCTCTAAATCAGTTGAGACCCATAACCTTCAGAGATCTAGT
Organism: Pinus taeda; assembly: GCA_000404065.3. Lineage (NCBI taxonomy): Eukaryota > Viridiplantae > Streptophyta > Pinopsida > Pinales > Pinaceae > Pinus > Pinus taeda. The sequence goes on from APFE030892459.1 coordinate 153,018, forward strand.
CCCAAGAAAGGAAATCACGGTGATTTTAAAAGAAACACTTCACCAAGAACCCATACAAATAATTTCAGGGAACTCATACACAATGCAAGAAACATTAAGGTTCAACAAAGGTATGAGACTTCTCCAAGGCAGAACAATTTCAAAAGATCATTAGAAAATGCTCTTCATCCAAGTACATAAGGTTTTTCTATGGTTATTGTTATTCTTGTGCTAAATTTGGTCATAAAGATAGATATTGTAGAGCATTTTGTAAGGATGATTGGAATAGTTATCATCAAAATCCTAGAAGGAAGATTACTAGCAGACAAGACATAATCTTCAGTGGCTATTACAGTTCAACTCCTCCACCATTCAGGTTCAATGTAGAATCTTATCGATGTCACAATTTTGGACATACATAATGAGATTGTATAAGCATATTAAGATGGGCTCCCAAACAAGTAAAAAAAGTAATCTACGTACCAAGCACAACAAAATTCCACTAAAACTTGGAGAAGGAAACAAGAGGAGCCAAAAACAAAAGAACATGATTTTGTCCTAAATTGTTGAAGCATATTCAAGGTCGAGTTCTCCAAGGTACCAATCAAGTGAGAAGACTCAAATTATTGGACAAATAAAAATGAAAAATCCCCTCCCTATGCATAATATTCTACAAGTTCTGCAACCATGCTGCAATGGACCTCAATTCTAGTCATAAAGGAAAATTATTGAGATGTTCATGGCTTCACAAAGCACTCTACCAGTTGCGCACATAATACTCATTCTAAGAGCTTGACATTCATTTCTTCTAGTTTAATGCCTTTTCGAAACTCTACAACTATTCCAGGATATATCATGTCCTAAGGTGACAATATTTAGAATTAGATACTATCATTCAAAGCCTTTAAAGGTATGCAACAATTGATTGGCTCAAATAGTAGACATTGTATTGGACTAGCTTGTAAATCCATTTATTCTACTTAAATATGTATCAATCATGATAGTATAGGTTTCTGGAAGACTTGTGGTGTTGTAAAGCAAAAAAGATGCTAGCATCCACCATTAGGATAATGTGTTGACAACAATTGGATATCAATTTGAACAAGTGGGTTGCGAGAACACTATCAGTTGATGTAAAACTTGTTGTTAATATGGTCATGGAAGCACCACATGGGGATCTTTAGTCATGCCTAGAAATGGAAAAGGTTGCAGTTGTAATAGCATTTGCAGCTTCAGTGAAGGAATCATGCAAAATCATTATATTAACACCATTGAAGGTCAATGCTTCTCTATACTCTGAGCTCGGGAATCTTTTAGTAAGAATAGAAAAATTTTCTTACAAATTTCTGAACATGCTAAGATGCTGAAGGGTGGTTCCATATATTTTCAAAATCTTAGGTTCAAGATGTATTGCATCATGCAAGCGTGGACAATAACACACAGAGAAGGAGAAATTGGTAGTCAGAAACTTGGAAACATAATAAAGATGGAAATCTTCTCCATTTACTATGGACTCATCTACAATAAATTATTTAGAGTTCCCTGTCACATTTATTTGGCCCATCTTCCTACACATGTCATGATTCTTCTTGAAGGGATACTTATTTAATAGGGTTGATAAAGGTTCACAAGGCATATCCATTTGGAGTTGATCTAGTGTGGCATGATAGTCGAACTGAGTTGCAATTTTTAAAAGATGAAACTCACCATTCTATTGGAAGTTACACAAATGAATTTTGGAATTATCATGAGAACAAAATTCTTCCACAATCCACTGAATATTTGATACCAATTTGTGCCCTAGATAATCTTTTTTGAAATAGCTAGTTTGGTTATATTTCACTCCTCATTATCATTCAGGGGTGTAATAGTTCCCCAAATGATCTCTATCATGTCATGATATATATGTTCTTAAGCTCAACTGAGGGCCACAATTAAGAAATCTATTCATTTCAAAGCCTTGGGGAGGAAAAATGTGAGAATCTGAGTTATAGGAGGCATAGAAACATATAATATCCTTCAACAAAGACATTCTAACAGACATCTTAGGAGAAACACAATGTAGTCAAAGGTGTTCAACCATCATGACAGATCCATTAGTATACAAAATTTGTACACTCCATGTAGAAGGGCTACTCATATATTGAAGTGATTTCTTACATGAGGAATTATATTTTGATACTTCCATCTAAGCATGAAGCAACCTTCTATCATATTGAACCTTGGGCCTTAAAAGACTGCTCTAGAAGATCATGTGACATAATGGCTGACAATGTTAAAGAAGACAATAGTAGGGAACATACTTCTTTCATTAGGCAAGGGGGAACAACCCCTCAACACCAAGACCATCCCTTTTCTATTGATTTTAAAGGGGGTGAAGCCTGAAGACTATTGGGTGCGTGTTATATTCTTTCCACGACTAGCCCCAAGAATTTTTTTTGGACCCTATATTTTTTTTGTAGACCTACCTATGGTTTTGTGCATGGGTTTTGCACAAGTTTTGGGCATGATGGTTTTCTACCCATGGTATTTTGTAGATCCGGTCAAGGTAACAATGATTATGTTCTAATCCATGGTTAATGGATTGGGGTTTATGAATGATTCGACATGTATATATATGTATTGTAACATTGAAAGGAATATAATGAAAATTAATCTGGTAGTCCCGATTTTGGGATCTAGGGGAAATCTTTGTGTATCTGTTTTGTCTTTCTCGCCATTGTATATTTTTCTATTTTTCTAAGAATTCATTTGCAATTAATTTATGTACAGGGTTAAAACCTACATTTGGTATCAGAACTGTTTCGGCTTCAAGGGGACGCCTTTGCTGCTAAGGGGTTTTTCTCAGGCCTGTGGTAGACCCTGTTAAGTGGGAGATCTGCGGGATCAATTCTTGTGGTGAAAGAATATGGTGAGTAGTGGGAAGTTAAAGATAGAGGAATTTAATGGTTAGATTTTTGAGTTATGGAAACTCAAGATGAAGGATCTATTGGTGGATAAAGATTAGTGGATCGTGGTAGATCTAGGTGCTAAACTAATTACAACGTCAGATGAAGACAGGATGAAGTCGGATCAAAAGAAAAGAGCACAATATGGTTGTGTATCTCATATTCTGTATTTTTGAATGTATTAGGGGAAGTTACTTCGAAGGATTTGTCAGACAAGTTAGGAACTTTATACTGATCTAAGTCTCTAGTGAACAAATTGTTCCTACAAAACAAGTTGTATAACCTAAGGATGTAGGATGGAGACTTTGTGACAGAGCATCTGAATGACTTTAATACTGTGGTAAGCCAGTTTTTATCTACTGATATTAAAATTTCAGATGAAGATAAGTGCATCAATTTGTTGTGTTCTCTACCAGATTTGTGGGATAGTCTAGTTGTTACAATAGGTAGCAATACAACTACCTTGAAGTTTGATGAAATAGTCTCGTCCTTGTTGTCGGACGAGATGAGACATAAAAATATGGAGGGCCAGAATGGATATGCCTTATCTGTACTAGGACGATCCCATAACAAAAACAAAAATAAGTCCTCGAGTGGGAGATTTAAATCTAGAGGGAGATCTAAATCTCCAAGAAAACCTGTAAAGATGTGCTGGAAATGTGGAAAGGAAGGGCACTTCAAAAAGGATTGTAGATCTAAATCTGATGAGAAAGGAAAGGGATATGATGATGCTACTTCTGTAGAGATGAAAACCACCTCAGACGAAGGTGGGGATGTGTACTTGGCTTCTTCTTCAAGTACACATGTAGATCATGAGGTATGGTTAATTGACTCAGGTGCATCCTTTCACTTCACTCCCCATAGGGAGTGGTTATGCGAGTATGAGAAATATGATGGTGATGATGTCTTCTTAGGGGATGACAGGAAGGCTAGAATTGTCGGACATGGAAAATTCAAGCTGAAGTTGCAAGGTGGAAAGATTAGAACACTTACGGGTGTTTTGCATATCCCTGCATTGGCCATAAAGCTTATTTCTATAAGCAAGATGGATGATGCAAGTGTAAAAATAGTGTTTGAGAAAGATACATGCAAGATGGTTTGGGAGAAATGGTATTGATGCGGGGAGTTTGGGTTGGAACTATGTACAAGCTTCTGGGTAGCACTGCTATTGATGGGTGCAACAATTCTGTGGTTCCTGAAAGTGGAGCAGAAAACCTTGTGGTCTCTGGAGAAAAGACCATACTATGGCATCAAAGGATTGAAAATATTGGAGAGAAGGGCCTTCTAATACTTCATGGTAATGGTATGGTAGAAGGTATGTATAATTTCTCTTTGGATTTTTATTTCTATGAACATTGTGTATATAGGAAGAAGAATCAGGCTAGTTTCCCCTCTAGTGCTAAGAGGGTGAAAGGGATATTAGAGCTTGTGCACAATGATGTGTTTGGACCTGTGTCGGTTCCATCAGTGGGTAAGTCTGTGTACTATGTATCATTTATAGATGACTTATCAAGGAATACATGGATATATTTCCTCAGGAATAAATCTGAAGTCTTTGACATGTTCAAAGAAATTAAGGCTCGGGTGGAAAAATAGAAAGAAAAGAAGATAAAGGTATTGAGGACAGATAATGGTGGAGAGTTCTGCATGAAGGAATTTTAAGAGTTCTGTACGAAGTGTGGTATAGCACTGCAAAAGAATACTCCATACACACCTCAACAAAATGGAGTTTCAGAAAGAATGAATAGGACGTTGATGGAAAAGGTAAGAAGCATGCTCAGTGGTGTTGGGTTAGGACAAGAATTCTGGGCAGAGGCGGTGGAGACTGTATGTTACTTGGTTAATCGATCACCTTCATCAACGTTGGAGGATAAGTCTCCACACGAGGTATGGACTGGTAAGAAACCCTATCTTTCACATCTTAGGGTATTTGGCTGTGATGCAAATCTACATGTTCCAAAGGAGAAAAGAACCAAGTTGGATAGTAAATCTGAAAGGTGCATCTTTATTGGGTATAAGGATGGTTTAAAATGTTATATGATTTGGAACCCAGAAACAAGGAAGGTTGTGTACAATCAAGATGTGGTGTTTAAAGAGGTGAAAGATGTTATTAAACATGAAATCCTACCAAAGGAACCTAAGAAGATAGAGTTTGAGGTAAATGAGGAAGAATCAAACTCTACAATAGAAGAGGAATTAGAAGATGAAGAGCCACAAACTCCAGCTGTGAGAAGATAAATTCGAGAAAGAAGGCATTCATAAAGGTATAGGCCATCTTCTTTATGTTCAAATTTTGCTTTGTCTTTTAATGATGATGATCCAAGAACTGTTAGGGAGGCAGTAGATTCAGAGGATGGAAAACTCTGGAAAGAAGCCATGGTTGATGAAATAACATCCTTGGACAAAAATGACGCTTGGAATCTAGTGGATTTGTCGGATGGAGGGAAACCCATTGAAAGCAAATGGGTGTTAAAGAAGAAGATGAATGCAGAAGGCAAGGTGGAGAAATACAAAACTTTGTTCGTAGCAAAAGGTTATTCCCAGGTGTCTAGAATTAATTTTGGTGATATTTTTTCTCCTGTTTCCAAGGTAACTTCTATTAGATTACTTTTATCTGTTTCTGCTACTTTTGATTTTGAGGCAGAGCAGATGGATGTCAAGACAACATTTCTACACGGGGATTTGGAAGAAGATATCTACATGAAGTAACCTGAATGCTTACGGTGAAGGGAGAGAAATAAATGGTATGCAGGTTAAAAAAGTCTCTGTATGGGTTAAAATAATCACTAAGGATGTGGTATAAGAAATTTAATACATTTATACGGGGACTTGGCTTCACCAGAAGTAAAGCAGATCATTGTGTATATTTTAAATTAATTGGTGACTATGTTATTTATCTAGTCTTGTATGTGCATGATATGTTGCTAATTGGAAATGACAAAGAAATTATCCAGGAATTGAAGACCCAATTGTCCTCCAAATTCGACATGAAATACCTTGGTGCTACAAACTATATTTTGGGCAAATGATATTGGGAAAAGAGGAAGCTCTACTTTAAACAGAGAAGTATGTCGAGACAATATTGCAGAGGTTTAATATGCAGCATAATAAACTGGTGCAGGTTCCTGTTCATGTAGGTGTAAATTTATCTATTGAACAATGTCCCAAGACATAAGAAGAGGAAGAGCACATGTCTCATGTTCCATACACAAATGTATTCGGTAGCTTGATGTATGAAATAGCCTATACTAGACTAGACATTGCACATGTAGTGGGAATATTGAGCATGTTTATGTCAAAACCAAGGAACGATCATTGGACAACAATGAAGTGGTTTTTCAGGTATTTGCATAGTACTAGTTATTATGTTATGTGCTACCAAGGAAGACCGAGATTGGAAAAAGTTTTGGACATCCATGGCTTTATTGATGTGGAATGGGTTGAAGATCTGGATCAAAGAAGATCTACAAGTGGGTAGGTGTTTAACCTATTAATTGGAGGTGCAGTCAGTTGGATGAGCAAAATACAGTCTATAGTGGCACTTTTAACTACAGAGGCAAAATACATGGTAGCCACTCATGCAAGCAAGGAAGAAGTTTGGCTATATAGATTATGTTCAAGTATGGGGTTAATACAATGAGTGAAAGGATAGAATGTGACAGCCAAAGTGCAATTTTCTTGGCAAAGAACCTTGTTAGGTGTGGAGTCTGATTATCTTATTTATTTATAGGTATCACCGCATTAGACCCCATTTCGTAATGTGGCGGCAATGCCGCCCGTAATATGTGCACTGCAAGGGGGGTCCAGGGGGGGCGACAATGATCTTTAAGAGCCCCCCCTGGCGAGAGATCGGGGGCGCTAAAACTAGATGTAAAATTGCCTTGTAAAATGTTGTAATTTCGTAGTCAACCTAGGTCATTCATTAGGCAGAGATATGATGGTATATGTTATGTTTAATTTAGGGTTTTTTCCCTAGAAGTCAACCCCTCACTATATATGAGGGAATTGTATTGCGTCTATGCAGATCTATATTCTAAGTGAGAAAGAGAGAGGAGATTGTGTGAGAGCGAAGAGGGAATTACAATATATCTGCTGTAGGTTGTATCTCTTCAGTTTGATGGATAATACAAAAGGAAGGACTGGTTATTTCTCCATGGGACGTAGCCCAAATTGGGTAAACCACGTATATCTGTGTCTCTCTTGTTTTATGTGTTTTATGTGTTTATATTTCTGCAATAGATTTTATGTGTTCCATTTCTCTATAATATATAATTTTCTAACAACTGGTATCAAAGCCAAAGGTCTATTTGGGTGATAAAATCGCAAGAGAGAAGGGTTCCTGGTTCGAGTGGGAGAAATGACGGAAGATGGTAGGTCTAGGGTCAAAAAACTTAATGGAAAAAACTTCCAGCTATGGAAGATGCAGATGGAAGATTATTTGTATCAGAAAGATCTGTACCTACGATTGAACGGAAAGACAAAGAAGTCAACGAGTATGACATACACAGAATGGGATATTCTCAATAGAAAGGCACTTGGAACAATACAGATGTGTCTAGCAGCGTCAGTAGCCTTTAATATCTCAAAGGAAAAGACAACAAAGGGTTTAATGTAGGCATTGGCCAAACTATATGAAAAATCCTCGGCCTCAAATAAGGTATTTCTTATGAAGCGTTTATTTAACATGAAGATGTCAGAAGGTGGATCTGTTGTTAATCATTTAAATGAATTTAATACAATTAGCAATCAGTTAAGTTCTGTATGAAAAAATTTGATGATGAAGTTAGGGCTCTGTTATTTCTATGCTCATTGCCAGAAAGTTGGAATGTTTAGTTATGGCCATTAGTAATTCTATCTCTGGATCTAGTACTTTAAAGTTTGATGATGTTGTCGGTGCGATCCTTAGCGAGGAAATGCGATGGAAAAGCTCCGATGAGATATCAGGTAATGCTTTGACTACAAAGACTAGGGGAAGAAAAATGGAAAGAGCCTAGGATATTGCAGTAAGTCAAGGAAATGAAAATCCAAGTCCAAATCGAGGATAGTGTGTTGGAAATGTGGTTAGAAAGGACACCTGAAGAAAGACTGCAAGTCTCAGAATGGAAAAGAAGGAGACGCGTAGCAAGAAAACAATCATGAAGAGAATGTGACAGGTGATGTGTTGCAAGATGCTTTGATTATTTCATTAGAAAATATTATTGATGCCTGGATGGTAGATTTAGGGGCCTCATTCCATGCCACACCTAATAGGAAACATTTTCATGATTATGTTCAAGGAGATTTTGGACAGGTTCGACTGGGTGATGATAAACCCTGTAAAATCATTGGTATGGGTACAATTTTCATAAAACAACAGAATGGAAATCAATGACTATTGAAGGAGGTAAGGCATGTTCCATATATGAAGAAAAATCTAATTTCAACAGGGCAGTTGGGAAGTGAAGGCTGTGTGACTACTTTTACAGATAAAACTTGGAAGGCCACTAAAGGAGCCCTGATAATAGCAAAAGGACAAAAGTTCAGTACATTGTATTTATGCAATGGTATTTCTAATTCTGTTAATGCTTTAACCTCTACAGGAGCAGATACGACATTGTGGCATCATAGGCTTGGGAACATGAGTGAGAAGGGGATGCAAATTCTTCACTCAAGAAATTTGTTGCCGGGTTTGAGCATGTTGATTTAAAATTCTGCGAGAATTGTGTTTATGGAAAACAGAAGAGAGCCAGATTCCTCAAAGTTGGGAAAGAAAAGAAGAGCGAAAAATTAGAGCTTCTACATACAGATGTATGGGGACCCGATCATGCATCATATCTCAGTGGCTCTCGTTATTATGTTACTTTTATTGATGATGTGACCATAAAAACTTGGATTTATTGTATTCGAAATAAATCTGATGTATTTGATACTTTCAAGAAATGGAAAGCTTTGGTTGAAAATGAGACATGAAAAAGGTTGAAGTGTCTCAGATCAGACAATGGAGGTGAATATTGCAGCAAAGAGTTTGATAGTTATTGTTTAGAGAATGGAATTCACAGAGATAAGATAGTTCCAGGAACACCACAAGAAAATAGTGTGTAAGAAAAGATGAACAAGACAATCATGGAGCGTGCAAGGTGCATGAGGTTGCATGCATGATTGCCTTTACAATTTTGGGCAGATGCTTTAGATACTGCTATTTATCTAATAAACAGAGGGCCTTCAAGTTCCTTGGATGGTGGTATTCCAGAGGAGGCATGGACAGGTAAAAAGGTAAACCAATCATTTTTAAAGACTTTTGGTTGTGAAGTCTTGGTCCACATTAATAAAGAAAACATAAAAAATCTTGAGGCAAAATCAAAGAAATGTACCTTTATTGGATATAGTGTTAATGATTTTGGTTATCGCTTTTATGATTATGAAAAACACAAAATCATTAGAAGCAGAGATGTCATATTCAATGAAAAGGTTTTGTATAAGGATGAGCTGCAGGAAAAGAAATAGGAAAAAGAAAACAAAGAATACACAATGCTTGACGAGATCACAGAAAAAGTGATGGCACCTAAAAATCATAATGATCAATAACCAGAACAACAACAACAACCACAACAACAAAAAGCACCTCAAACACCTGAAAGTGGTGTTAGAATATCTACCAGGATAAATAGACCCCCTGAACGATACTCTCCTTCATTATATTATGTATTGTTCACTGATTTTGGTGAACCAGAATGTTATGAAGAAGCAGTGCAGGTAGAAACCAGGAAGAAGTGGGAGCAACCCATGAAAGAAGAGATGAAATCCTTAGCACATGACCAGACTTGGGATTTAGTTAGGTTGCCTGCAGGTAAAACAACACTGTAGAATAAATGGGTTTACAGGTTGAAGGAAGAATATGGAGGTAGAAAAACGTATAAAGCTAAACTTGTGGTGAAGGGGTTTGCACAGAAAAAGGGTATAAACTTTGATGATATATTTTCTCCTGTTGTTAAAATGAATTCAACCAAAACTATTTTAAGTCTAGTAGCAACTGAATATTTTCATCTTGAGCAGTTAGATGTATAGACAACCTTTCTCCATGGGGATTTGGAGGAAGAGATATATATGCAGCATCCACAAGGATATGAGGTAAAACGGAAGGAGAAACTAGTGTGTAGGTTGAAGAAGAGATTGTATGGCTTAAAATAGGCTCCAAGGCAGTGGTATCTAAAATGTGATAGGTTCATTCCTTAACAAGGTTATACTAGATGTCACTTTGATCATTGTGTTTATCTCAAAAGGAAAAATGATGGCAACTATATTATATTGTTATTGTATGTAGATGACATGCTTGTTGCAGGTTCTAACATGTAGGAAATAAATG
>APFE030892459.1:172932-232649 GCA_000404065.3 Pinus taeda
CATATTTATACATGCCGAAGCATCCAATACCATGGACCGAAAACCATCACGTCCAAAACCATGGACTGAAAACCATCGTGTCCAAAACCATGTGCGAAAACCATGCACAAAACCATAGGTAGGTCTGCCCAACCTAACCCCTCAGACGGGGGGGATTCCATCCCCCCTATGACCCCCCATTATGCAATCAGTGCAATGAAGGGGGGGCTTTGGCCCCCTCTAACCCACCGATTAATTATGTAGGCTAGTCATGGAAAGAATATAACATAACCCAACAAAAAAATTGAAAAAAAGTGGATCTAGCTTCCTTAGATCCTCACAATTAATTGAGTTCATTGGTTGCTAGTAGACCTCGGGCTTTTGATGAGTGATTTTAGGAATCAAGTTGAGTTGAAGGAGAGTAAATGCAAGGGACAAGCCTCCTACATATCCTCTAGGTGCCTCCAACATACATTTGCATAGTAAATGCACTAAAAAATGCTATTTTTCTTACACATTAACCACATTAGGCCACGAAGTATGACATACATCCTTTATTCTTCATATTAAGTACATTATAGCCAAAAAATGTTAATTAATGTGAGAAAAGAAGAAATTATATGCTGGAGGATATCAAAAAGGGCCTTATGATATACTTATTGATGGGGCCCATCATCACCCCTTGCTAAAGGTGTTTCTCACCCTGTGATCAACTTAATCACTAATTTGTAGCTCATGCATGGCCTTGGTGGCCTCTTTGACATCCTAAATAACCTAAGATTGTGTGTCCTCTTGTGGATAAAATCCTGCATTTGCCTCTATGGCTGCCCACTCCCTTTGTTCCTCTACTTGATCTCTTCTCTTATGTAAACCTAATAGGAAGGAAGGACTGAGATTTAGCCCTATGTAATTGATATTCATTTTTTGAACAATTCTCTTGTAGAGTGGGGTCCTTTCTAGGGCATTCCTCAACCTCTAAGGGGAGTGTTATTCCCTGATATGTAAATTGTGGGGCACAGAAGGATTGCAAACTCTCAGTCCCCAAAAGCCTAAAAATATATTCAAAATGAAGGATGGCTTGCTCTTAATTCTCTAGTTAGTGAGGGGCTAGTTTAGGGTCTTCTGAGACGAGGCTAAGGTTTCTTATGACAACCTTGGGAATTTTTAGTTCTACTCTGATATATAGAGGCTCACTTGATTCCTTGGCAATAAATTTGTTCACTTCCTCAAACCTTGATTCCTCATGGAAAAGCCAAGTGGATAGCGCCATCAATTATGCATCTCCAACCCTTGAATTGGGGTCCCAAAAGTCCATGTGTGTGAGGATCATGTTGTTTATGTAGAATTCAACCAATTTGGCCCTATCTTTAATGCTTTCTTGCTGGTAGAAGTCAATGAACTTCCTATAATACTGAAATGGGAGAGAGCCATATTGTGCCAATATCTTGATTTGAAATTGCAACCATTTTTCTTTGAGGAATATGGCATATGATTTGGATGTCTACCTACACTGGATGGCCTATATGGAAAATCTTTCCATGGTGGAAAGTTGTGCCTCCTTTTCTTATAGCTTCTCTCTTAACCTTTGATTTTCTAGTTGTATTTTCTCCCTCTTGATTGAATATTTGAATCTTAATTCAACCATTTCCTTACCCATTTGCTACATATTTTCCTTCATGAGGCCTACATCCTCCACTTTCTTTGATTTGGTAATATGCATCCACTAGTGAGTTCGGTTTCTCTCCTTTTCTAACTCAAATAGGAGGGAAATTGTAAAATTTACGGGTATAATTATTCTTGTTTTAACAAATTTGTAATATGATTCAATATTAGGTTGTGGACCATGCTTTTGAATTCCTTGTGGACCTCCTTCTCCCTCCTGAGGTGTTGTTGTCCTTTCCTGTAGCAATTTCTCCTTATCCTGTAGCAATTTTGTTCTTTCCGGAAGCAAGGCAGTTTCTTCCTGTGACTGCTTGACTTAAGCTTCCCTAGTGGTTGGCCTCATTTGGTATGTTTGAGGCTCATTTCCCTTTGCCTTATGGGAGGTGACTTCATCAATTTTCCTTTTTCCTCATCCCAATTCTCCTCCTCAGTGGTTGAAATATTCCTCAACTGTGATTGGGAGTGTTGAAGGAGGCTAAGGCTTCCCTTGTTTGATCCTAGTGCTTTTCCTTCTTTTGAAGTATAAGGGGCACTTCTTGGGTTGCCTCCTTTTGGGTTTCATGGGTGTTCTAAGGGCTTCCAGGGTGGAAGCCACCCCTTGTTCTACATCCCCTTCTAAGAGGTTCATCAAAGTACATAATGATTCAATAGTTGACACTAATATGTAAGAGTTGAGGCACATGTACATACCTACAACTTATTACAAGTTGGTACAATTTAAAGCTCTTCAAAGTCCCATATAGCACATCCAAGAAAACCCTAGTAACCAACTTCTAGCTAGGATTCATTCCTAACCAAAACTAGTCATTGTAACAAATATCTTCAATAATATTGCATCATCAATAGCCAAGCCCTCATTGGAACATTCAATATGCATCCTTTTCTTATTTTCTTCAACTAGTATAACCCTAGCCTTCTTAAGGTAAAAACCTAACCCTAAAATATTACTAGAACTTCTCTAAGAACCCTAGTACTCCAAGACAAAGAGATATAATACAAAGAAGAGTTCACAAGAGAAAGGGAGACCACACATCCCATATCACATGAACCATTATCAAACATGGTATAAACACTTTTGGAGTAACCTTGAAGGAAAGTGATCCCTCTTTACAAGGTTTTGTTTTTCACCAACACTAGTTTAATCCCTTTGCAACTCAATCACGTCTTCCCTCTGCAAATCCATACTTGTTGCAGTCTTTATTACAACCATTTGCTCATGGAAAAAAACTATCACACAACCATCATAGTTCATCAATTTGTCTATGGTTACCCCCTCAAAACTACTAAAAATCTCACAAGTGAAAGAAACAAATGTAATAGGGCTATCATATTTCCTAGGAGGTATCAATTTCCCTGGCATAAGATTTGGGTGTTCCTACATGTCCTTGTGTGCCATATTGCAATGTTTGGTTAAGCCATATTGATCTATTTCATGCCAGAATAGAAGTTGAAAGCATCTCCACCCCAATCTCACCTCATTCACCTATGTAGATGACTCAACCTTAACCTTTGAATCATTGTTTGGAACAACAACCTCCTCACTCTCTTCAATATCTAAAGGAGAACTATGAATTATAGGACTTCACTTCCTCATTAGAATTCACTTCTCTGCTCACGTTGCTTTTTTGTTATGTTAGAATCTTGATCATGTAAGTCGTGGAAGTCTCATTGTATTCAATAACACAAGATGCTATCTTAGCATCTTGAACTTCCAAGGAACCCTAAACACTTCTGAATATGAAGGAACATAAAATTGAATCACCAACTTGCCAACTCCAACATCCTTCATATCTACTTCATGGTCCAAAATATTCAAACAACATGCCAAGAGCTGTTTAGAACATGTTGCAAAATTAGTCACATTATCCAAGACCAATACAAATGGATTGGATCTATCAAAATCATGAAGATAGAGATTGCCTGAGTCCCATCCATCTTGAGATAACAAGCTTATCGTATACACAACAATCCATGTAGGGTTGTCTACAACGTATGATCTTGGGTATCCCACCCATGCAACTCAAAGCCTTCAACAATTGAAGCATTAACCTCAGTACAATCACCTACCTATTTTTGAGAGAAGATTGAAACATTAGTAACATGAAGGTCAACCTCCTCTCCTTGAGAAATATAACCTTGTATCTGTACTCTACAACATTCCCACCAATTACAAGCTTGGGATCAACCATTGATTCCTCAATAGGTTTTGAATCTATCTCCATGAAATCTTGCAATACATGCTTTGCATATGCCTCCTTAACGATAGAAGGTTCATCCGACTTCCCACTAAAATGTATAAGTTCTGCAAGATCAACAAGCAACATCATCGTGTGCAAAAAAAGTATGACCACTTGAAATAACCAGTAGGTGGTTTTAAGAGGGACATATTTTACTCTTGTTTGATAGCTTGGACCTTGGGCCATTAACCAATTTTTGTACATCTGAGTATGGCGATAACCTATTTTCTTACATTCAAGGAAGATGATATTTGAAATAAATAGTAGTTTTAGTGGACACTACAAATGGTTTCAACTTAAATAGTTTTATAGGAAATCCAATACCTATATTGTCATTGTTAAGACTATCACAATGGGATCATGTACTTTCAAATAACATTTAGCATTAATCTCACACATGAAATCGAATACTACTCCAATTACAATTTATTAAATATTTAAATCTTTCATTTATATTTATTGTATCAATTAATTAAATAATAATAATAATCTAATTTTAAGGTCACAACCAAGCTAAACACCAAATTTGTGTACAATACCTCCTTGTTTGTGGGACAAGAGACCCACCTCCAGGCCACAATTTGAATATTATTGTTTATGAAAACATATATACTCTACCCTCCTCTAAATTTGAACCTATGACTTTCTATGATGAAACATATGCTCTTAACAATAAAGCATAAACAAAATATATTAATTTAAATGAAAAATCATTAAAAAGTCTCATCCTTTTCCTTTATATTTTCTTTTTTCCAAATTATCTATAAATGTTATATCTATCGCAAACTTGCAATGCGAATTACATATTTAAAACTCACCATCATGTAATATATTTAATCATTTAACTGTCCATTAAAAAAAACTTCATTCGCAATGCAAGAGGACTTTTCTAGATTTATAATTCATGATTTACAATGCAAAGCAATACTTTTTACATTTAATCGACTATCAAAATAGAGAAGATCATTCCTAATTTATCAGGTAAGATGACATAATAAATAAATAAATTTTAAAATATAAATTAAAAAATAAATATAAATAAATTTTTTTTAGTGATTGATTTTTTTTTTTTTTTTTTAAAATTTATTGTCAAATCAACAGTGAGGACAATTACTACTGACAACTCTCTATGAATGTGGATTGACTTATTATCCTTATTCAAAGAAAACCACACCATATTAGAATTATCTTGTTGATGGTCTGTAAAGAGTAAGGATCTAAGCGGTAACCTATTTCCTTACTTTCAAAGAAAATAAACTCTTAAAGATGAAAACAATTAAAAAAAACATACCCCAAACCTAATTATAAATATATCTACATAAAAATATTTAAATTAAAAATAAATTATTAATTAAAATTAAAATATAATTTATAATTAATAATCTTAAATTTATATTTAAATTTATTTATTATTAATTAAAAGATTATAATTTAAAAATAAGAAGCAATCTTTATTCTTTATAATTACCCATAGGCTTATTCCCCTCTCCTTTCTCCAGAATAGGGTTTATAATAGGCTTATTCCCCTCTCCTTTCTCCAGAATAGGGTTTCGCTGGCAGAGATTGCTTTTTTGGGTAAGTTTTCCTAGTTTTTTGAGTAAGTTTTTCATTCAAAATTTGGTAGCTATATTTTTTTTCTCGAGTATCTTCCTCTCGAGTCTCATCGTAGCTTCGCTTTCCTGCTCATCTGCTAAAATTTCTGTATCCCTCCATTTCTTTTCATTTTGGGTGTGTTTATAAAGATTCGTTTCATTTAAAATTACTCGGCAATATCATAACTATAATTTGTAAAGTTCTCAAGGGTTTTAGAACTTTTATATAAAATCTAATATTTTATATTTAATTTTATGCAAATGGTTGATGAGAACATATAAATGATTAATATTAAAAAGGAAACAAAATTTTGCATCTGGTTTATTTTTAAATGGTCATTTTGTATGTTTTTGGTTTTATACCAGTACATATCTATTTAACATGAGTTTAGAGGGATCAAATACCAGCACACATCCATTTAACATGACCTTAGAGGGATCAAATACCAACACACATCCATTTAACATGAGTCTAGAGAGATCAAGTTGGTTTTATACCAGCACACATCCATTTAACATGAGCCTAGAGGGATCAAATACAACACACATCCATTTAACATGAGTCTAGAGGGATCAAATACCAACACACATCCATTTAACATGAGCCTAGAGGGATCAAATTTCTTCACCCGCAAACTTTTTTAGAGTGCAAAATACAATATTCCATTTTTCATTGTTTAAATCTTATTTTTTTAATATAGGACCAAATAAAAATTTTAACCATAAAAACCTATTTTTTTTCTATATATAGATATATATGAAGTTGATATCCACATAAATTAGTTAACATAGATCTTCAAATACTTTATTATAAGATTTAAACATTCTGATTTACGCATTTATTTTACTTCTAATTACTTTATAACACATTCATGGACATATGAACAATTGTTTTGTAGAATGGATGAACACATGGGCTATAGAATGAGCTCTCTCCTAAAAAACATGCATCTTATCAACAAATTAATAAATATATAAAATTTATAACATTAATTAAGTTTAGCATAAAATAAAATATAAATAATTGTTTCAATTGTTGACAGTTTTTAAATATTTGTCAATTTATATTTTATTTTATTATTATTTATTATTTTTTTTTTTAACTATTAATTTTCTCAATAAAATAAAAATATAATTTTCTAAAATAATATATATTATTATTTTAATTCAAGATTTACCAAGTGTTCAGAAAATCAAAAGTATTTTTAAAATGAATAAAGATGTGATCCTTTTGAATCTTGGTAAATCCAAAAGTAAGATAAATCTCAACTAAATTACAGTGACGTTCATGAATAAGGTTCCGTCTCTTTTATAAATTTAATGAATATCACAAATGATAACTATTTTTCTTTACTATTATTTATCATATTAAATTGTGCATTCCAACACCAACACCAAAATGCAATGTCCACAAATTCTTTCCTCCACAAAACTGATTTTGTATGTGTTGAAATATGTAGTATTGGAATGGTTTAATATTTGACAAAGAAATACATTGGATTGCAAAATAAAATAAAACAAATAATTGGTGACACCCAGACTCAAAGTTAAAACCTTATTGTATTTTGAGTGTCTCTAAGTTGTCTGTCAACAAATTTTCTGTTCTAATTTTTGTTTGAAATCCAATTCGAATTCGATCTTGATGATTGTGCCTCAAACTGCCCCCATTTTGTTTGGTGGAGGGCATCCACTTTGCCAAGGTTTTCTTTAATCCTGCGCTGTAAAGTTGCCATCCAATTGGTGTTTAACTAAAATCAAAATCCCTGCAAATACTAAACGGGGTGGAATCTGACAATAGCAAACTAATCCAACTGCTATCATAATAACAACCATGGAATCCTTCAGTTGGTAGGGTACCAAGATAGGTGCCCCAAAATGGTCCTTCAAAACCAGAGCTTGATGCAATGGAGCTCAAAGGGCGTTATGTTTTAGCATCCAAGTTTCAGGACATCGTCATAAATGAAGCAAATGGAGCTCGAAGGACGTTAATTTTTAGCATCAAAGTTCGAAGGCCTCGTCATAAATGAAGGAAGTTGTAATTCGCTTATAAAATTCAGGTTTGGTGGCATCGCCGCTTAAATAAAACAAGCAATTATTTGACAGGTTTCACAGGATCAAGTTGTAATTGCATAGGTTTCACGACATCGGCTACTAAAAAAGCAAGTTGTATCCCTGGAATTTTCTGCACCATGCAGCAACCAAAGAGTATAATTTTACCCGTTTGACGGAAATTGCACTGTCATGAAGCTGACTACAATAAAAACACTGGACACATGGCTGCTTGTTCAAAATAAACCACTGCATAAGGGAGATGTCCATCTCAGTCCACACAAATTGTCTCATGTAAACCATGTATCCCTACTACCTAGAATATTTATGCTTTACAAAACATTACATCATATTGAATATACCAAAATAGACTTATCTATATTCATCATTATAAGACTAACAATGGAGCCTATGGGAGAGGAATCACACCCTCATCCTTAGTTATGTTATCCTCAATACACTTGAAACTCAAAACACCAACAACAACATTAAGACCATCTTTTGATAGAGAATCGATAACCATGTTTGATTCTCAAAAGATGTGTTCGAAAGTTATATTTCGGATTGATATTTTAAGAGATTTGATACAATCCAACCAACAACAAAGGTTTGGTGGAGCGAAATTAGAGTGCCCTAGAACACCATCAATGAGAGACTTTGAATCTTCATACATATGAATGCAATCTAGAAGCCTCTTCTTGGCAAACTAGAGCAATCCCCATAGTGCCAATATCTCGGCTCTAGTATTTGTATTGCGGCCACCATGCCAAATTAATTTGTAATGTGTCATATTTAAAATTATGAGCCATGCCCAACAACCACAGAAAAAATCCATTACAAAACCTACAGGAAACCATATATGTGGTGGAATAATCCGAACATGTAAATCTTTGATGGTCAGAGTGTAGTCCACTTGTGTGTCCATCCATGTCCCAATGTTGTAGCAGATTATGTGTACATTAATATGAATACCCTAAAAAATGTAAAAGTTCCTTGTTCACGAGATCTCTGAGAATAAGAATAAAGGAATTAACTTATGTTGACCCCCCATCGAGACCCACCAACAAAGGAATTTTTCAACTGACAAAAACTATCTATAAGGAAGGTGATAAAGTTGTAGAACCCATAGCCATACCTGTGAGGTTTTCGTGCATTGTAGGAAAAGATGTAGTTCTATTTCAATTGACTCTCGACATAGTGGGCACCATCCAGGACCTTCGAATCCCCTCCTGCAAAGGTTTTCCCAAGTCGATATTTTATTATGCCAAGCCAACCATGTGAAGAGGATTATCTTCACGGGAACCCTTCACTTCCACACTTTCTTAAACCAACATGGGTTAGTTAAAGAAAATTTAGTGCACATAATCTACGTGTATATGTTCATGATCACCATAGCTCCTAGGTAAAGTTTCCTAGCCCATGTGAGAAAGTCCCCCTTCTCGGCTTTGAAAAGACCCACTTGTCTAAGATCCTATACAAATTAATTCCAATCGACTGTTCGATGACCTTTTAAGCTGATTTTTGCTGCCTCATTCTAGATTGGATATTGGTCGCTCCAATGTCGAATGACCTGTTCCAAGGAAATGTAACCCCTGGCATGAAGAACATCTATGGTATCCTCTGGTAGTTGTGAAGTTGAATTGACACCCAAAACTTGGTTAGTCTCGATTAAAATGTGATTTTCCTTGCAAAATGACCATCTGAGCCTTTGTAAAAACCAACATTTCACTTTGTGAAAACTCAACCAAATGTAAGATCCATATTTGATGCCTATATTACCCCCTTTGTACTAATCAAATATGCTCTTCCCTTTTAGGTACTTCGCCAAAATGATATCCCTCGATATACCTTCACCCTATAGATCACTCCATAGAGATTTAATCAATAGAGCCCACCCAAAGACTCTCGTATCCAAGATGCCCCAACCTCCACATTCCTTCGGCTGAATGATTGTTTCCCACTTTATCAAATGATATTTCCGTGACTCTCTAGTACCCGACCATAGGAAGTGAGAGAGTATAAACTAGATTCTCAAAATAATTGATGACAAAAGTGCAAAAAGATGGGCCCAATATATAGAGATTTGTTGTAAAACATCTAGTATGAGAGTATATCTCCCTCCTAAGGAAAGCCACCTATGAGTCCAACCATTCAATCTATATTGAAATTTTTCTAGAAGCCAAATCCAATTAACTGGCCTGTAATTGTTTAGATTTAATATGAAGCCCAGGTATGTAAATCCATCAAATAGTGGTTTGGAACCAACACCAAAAAGACCTACAATGAAATCTATCTCCTTCCTGTCATCATTTGAAAATAGAAGCAATGACTTACTACCATTGAGCACCAACCCAGATGCCTCCCCACATCGCACACAAATATAATGAAGTTCCATCCATTGTGATCTAGAGACCATCCCGAAGGTATTGTTTAGCACTGTTGTACCACCAAAAATGTTGCAAGTGAAGTACTTGTCTACCACCACAAGTAGGATTCCTTTGCCATCAGATTGCTTGGAACTAATTACATTTTACCTTGATTGTTTCTTAATTGGAAGTTGGAAATTTGAAAGCTAGAATGTGTACAACTTTGATAGATGTCACTGAAAGAGGATACCATTGTTTATATGCTATTATGTGTTAGTTATTCCAAAATTTTATGTAGTTTTCATTGGTTTGAATGTGTTATCCATATTCATAATCCAAGTTTTGTAGATTAAAATAAATGAGAGTAGTTAATAGCTTTTTTTTTATAGATTAAATACTCTCTAATGAAATTGTTCTCACAAATATTTTAAGTGGACACTCCACCCATTATCAATACTATATGATAATAGTCTACTAGGCTCAAATCAACCATGTATTATCAAATTACATCAAGTTTTTTAAGCAACAAAATTGAATCCAACTTATTGTGAAAACATTTAGGGGGTATGGTAGAGCCATAGTTTCCTTAATGTAAGAGTAACCTTTCTGATGATCCGTCCATTCTTAATATTGTACTGCTACTACTATATTGTGAAAGGATTGGACCTAGGCATTGAACCTACTCAATATCATGATATACTACAAAGTCAAGACTCTTCACTAACTAGTAGGCATGTTGTAATTATATCTACTTTCCTATTCTTTGAACGTGTGTAGGAGTTTCATAGAGAAACATGTAAACTAAAACCTCTTTAGCTGCAACTCATTGTGAAGTGCATGCTGAAAATAAAGAGACATGGTGTGGCAAGTTAATCCTTGTTGAATCATCAGATGGATACCTATGAGATTTTTTCCACAATAGTAAACCTATCCTAAAATTGATTAAGAACCAATCAAACCATTAGCAGAGTCTGAAACCATTCATTGATTTTTCATGAGTAACATTCAAAAGTTTTAGCTCTTTATTTTATTGTAATTTATTATTGAAGTTATGAGACTTTCGATTATTTGTCACTCAAACTTCTAGCTTTTTATTGTATTGAAATTGAACTTGGTTGTGTTATTCATATTGGTAATTGTTGGCAACTAGGGCCAAACTCCATGTGGGTCATCTTATTTATGGCATCTGATATTTTTCTTGGATCCCTCTCATCGACAGGTGTAGGATTTATCTAAAGATCATCTGATTTCGATAAGTATTCATGGAGTTATGAATTTATTTGTATTATAAGAAAATTCGTCAAGGTCGGCCAACAACCAAATAAACCCCACATGTGCTCAACGTTTTAGTATAAAAGGAGATGACTTGAGAGTCATTTCACACACACTTCTATCTTAATTTATCTCCACTTGTCTTGGGTTTTAGTGGAAGAGAAATCTAGGAGTGGAAGCCCTAGACGCTGGAGGAAGAGAGGCTTCCCTAGACACACATGGAAGGCTGCCCTAAACGCAGATGGAAGGATGCCCTAGACATAGATGGAAGGATGCCCTAGACACACATGGAAGGCTACCCTAGACACAGATAGAAGGCTGCCCTAACGCAGACCTAAAGGCTATCTTAATGCAGACCTAAAGGCTACCTTAACGCAGACATAAAGCAGCCCTAACGTTGGATGCCCTAATGCAATCCTAAGGTTTGAAATATAGTGCGAATTTGGAGCAAGGAAGGCTGAGGTAGGTCCGAGTTTGTGGACTATTTTGGGTGCAGATTTTAGAGAAGAAGAGTTGCAGCTCTTAGTCATTGCATAAGGAAAGAAGGATGGCTTGAGGTGACACATTGGAGCAGTCTTATCGTGCAAATCAGGCCGCATACTAGTGGTGAGTTTCATGATTTTTTTATGCATGATATTGGGGTGTATATCTCTATTTATAGGGACGTAGTAAGGGACTATTACAACAACTGTTGGGAGAGAAAGGACCTCCTAACTAGGCCACAGTCATCTCTAAGGACAGCAAGGCAAACAGGGATATTCTCCCTATACGTTAGGCTTGTTGGTGTGCCATAGCCAGTCAAGTACATGCACAAAACCCTAGGCAGAAATCAGTAGTAGCATGCAGCGAATTGAGGGTTGTTTGTGGAATGATAGTTAGATGCATGGGACAACAATGAAACTAGTACAACAGTGCTAATATATGGGACAACAAGGTACATAGTGTTGTCAAGATATATGGGACAACAAGGTACATAGCGTTGTCAAGATATATGGGACAACAAGGTACATAGTGCTATCAAGATATATGGGACAGCAAGGTACATAGTGTTGTCAAGATATATGGGACAGAAAGGTACATAGTGCTGTCAAGATATATGGGACAACAAGGTACATAGTGTTGTATAGATACATGAGATAGTTGTGACATGGCAGCAAAGGCACGTGGACAACAGTAAGCATTGGGACAACAACAAGACATGGTGCTACAATAGCAATTGGGACAACATTATGGAAAGCAAGGTGCAACAAGCACATGGTGGCAAAACAACGTGCAACATTGGCACATGAGGGTACTTGATGCAGTACAATGATGGGTACTGTCATGATTGATGAAGCATGATAAGATGCAACATTGTGATGATGGCTGCAACATGGTGTAGCATGGTGAGGTGCAACATGATGACGAGATGCAACACAGTGATAGGTGAAGGAGTCACCTTGGAGAATTAGTTGAAGCAACATGTCTGCAACTGATCCCATGTATCATCTTCTTAGAGATGATCTATGCTCTTATCTAGATAAGTCAAAGTGTTGACTTATGTTGTAAATGTATTATCTCTCTCTCTCTCTCTCTCTCTCTCTCTCTCTCTCTCCTCTCTACTGAACTATTGAATAACATATAAGAAGAATTGATCAAGGGTTTCCCCACATTGGGGTTTGTCCCTGGCTAGCACCACATCTTATGTCCTCTTGTCTTGGCTTGTCTTCTGCGATTTATGTTTATGTTCTATCTGCAGTTTACTTTAATGCTCATGTGATTTCTAATCTGGAAAAGATATTGTTCTAACTGTGAAAATTGAAATAAATTGCTCTAAGCATAGAACATACCTAAACTTAACATGGTACCAGAGCTGAGGTGAAGACAAAGCCCAAGCAAGAGTGAAAGAGAAATCACCGAAGATAGTTGGGGAAGGACAAAAGGATCAATGGGTTCCTCATCCCTCTTCAAATTCATCGAGGATGAAGTTGGAGCAGAGAATATTATCAGAGTGGCCCAACGAAAGCTTCTGATGGCCTATCTAAAGATCACTTCTATGGGAAGTCCAGATCTAAGGATGGAAGGAAAGGTAGTTTGACCATTATGCGAAGGAGTGTCTGACTGGTAGGGACACATCACTTGATGATGATAACAATCATTCCAGGGACATCTTCAATGATCAGAGGAATGATAGGTAATGTAGGTCATCAAGGATACAACTGACTCTTCAGTGAAAGCAAGGAACCCCAGGTATGAAGAATCAAATGTTGTTTATGATAAGATAAAGAAGCGTTATCTTGTATTGTCCCTCTCCTTCAGATTCTTTGGGAATATGGCTTATTGATTGTAGTGCTTCAAGGCACCTCATCGGATAGAAGGGTGCTCTCTTGAATTCGGTAGAGATGGAAACAATTGTGGGATTATACTTGGAGCCGATGCCACCTATTCTGAAAAGGGTGTAGGATGTTACTCCTCAATTCAATGAGGGTAACTCGATTCATTTACAAAATCTCTTTTATGTACCTGATCACAAGAAGAACCCGGTGTCCATTTCAACATTGGATGTCAAAGGTTTCACGGTGGCATTCATCAATGGAAAGATGACGACAAGGATGCCTGAATTCAAAAGGAGCATGAAGGTACATGTATGAGATGTACTGAAGGAAAATCTCACAAGGGGACCATTCCCCTCATATAGCAGGTCCATAGGTTCCAAGGAGTTTGAGATTCATGATTAGGAATCTCATGTATACAGGTGAAAGAAAGCCCTCTATGGCTTGAAGCAAAACACTTCAGGCATAGTATGAGAGGATTGATAGTTGTCTGATGAAGTTGAGATTCACTAGGAGTGAAACCGATCCAAACCATTGCTCGAAGGTTGTGGATGATAGACCTCTCATACCGACACCTTCTTAGGATGACCTATTTCTGACAGATGTAGACCCTCTCACTTGCATAAGTAAGAGGGAGTTGGATTTCGAATGTGGAATGGTAAACTGCAAGCCAGTGACTACTGCAAGGATCTTAACTTTCAGAAGTTATATGGTGGTGATGACAGACCAGATTTAGGAAATGCCTTTGAGTTTCATAAACTCATTTGCATTGATGTTCTTGGTGAACTTCCGTCCGGATATATGTTTTGAAATTAGCATGGTGAGCTCATATTTGGTTGAGCCTCACTAGATTGGTGCCAAGAATATTTTGAGATATCTTCGGGGCACAATCTCTCATGGATTGAGATGCACTGCCGGAAATATGAAACTGCATGATTATTCGAATGCTGACTGGGCAGGAAGTGTGGAGGATCAATAGAGCACTTCTCGTTGCTAGTTATCTTTTGATTCTGCTTCGATATCATGGATGAGCAGGAAGCAGAAGGTGGTTGCTATAACCACCGCTGAGACCGAATACATAACTACAAGTATGATCTCATGTGAAGCTGCCTAGTTGGGGAAGCTCTTAAGTGAGTTGTTTGTACACATGATGAATACCACTGTGATTCTTTGTGACAACCAGAGGGGGGATTTGATTATTCAGGAATCTCTTATTCAATGATTGCTCTAGCAGATAGACATCAGATACTGCCTTATTTGGGATATGGTAAGTCGATGAGCGAGGAGGCTCCATCACATTGAGACTGATGTACAGATTGCAGACATTTTTTCAAAGCCCCAGGGAAAGGTTAAATCTGTGACTTTCCTGAACGACTTGGAGTCATTGAGAGACCTTCTTATAAGGGTCCTGCATGTTGCATGCATTGAGCTCTGGGAGCTCTGGGGGGCTTGGGGTACTTATTGGAGCAACATACGACCACAAGGTGACTCACCCTCCCCTGGTGGTGTGCTATGTATAGGATGACAGGTTCAACCTTCCCTTGTGATACCCCGTGGCGACTGTGGAACAAGATGATTAGGTCTCCTGTGGGTCGGGATGATTAGTTCTTCGTGGCAATTGTGAAACATGATGATTAGTTCTCTTGTGAGCTAGGATGATTAGTTATCCCTGTAGAATTTTGTATATTTTTTCTTACAAATCAGCTAGCTTTGATACCATGTAGAACTTTTTCTACAAATTAGCTAGCTCTGACACCATGTAGAAATTTCCCACCTGTAGATCTCCTGGTAATGCAATGTACTAAAGCAAAACACTTGATCTAATTCTACAAACAATTTAGCGGAAGCTTAATCAACCATGAGCAACATCAATAAGAACACATATAAACTTATAAGAAGGAATCAATCACACATAACACAGAAGAATTTACCCAGGGAAAGCACCTGCCTAAAACCCCATCTCTGTATTATCATACAAGTGGAAATATAGTCTGGATTACACAAAGCCTTAGCTCGAAAGCTATCCAACTCTCAGTAAAATCCCTTTGCTGCTCATAGACAGCCAAAGGCTTCTCACAAACCTTCTCCTCTGCCCTCCAAGCCTCCTATTTCCTTGTGCAATTTCCTTGGGGTCCAGTGCTGCCACCTGTGTGAAATGGCCTCTTCACACACTCACTAACCTCTGATCTAACTGCACAAACCTAAAGGAGATAAATCCTCGTCATGGATGAGCTTCCTTTATAGGAAAAATATTCATCCAACTGATAGTACACTCTCCCTTCTCTGATCTCAACTAGGTCTCTGTCTGAACTAACATGCATGACTTATTTAAGCTATAATATTCAGTTATCTAAAAATACCAGTTGTTATATGCATGCAAGCATTAACAAACTGAATCTCATTAATTTAACAACTTGTTAAATTAATCTAACTGGGCTTGACTCAGTTAACTGAGCCAACTAATTACAACTCATAATTACAACTCATCCTCATCCTTTAACTGATGGTTAAATCCCTCAAATCAAAGGAGAACGATTGCATGTCCTCACATAGACTTCAAGTTCATAATTCCTTAACTAATTAACTCAAACTGAATTAATTAATTAATTTACAAACTACTGCTAATATAAAATTCGAATTTTCTTCCTCTTTCTAGTCCAAGGACTACTATAAATAGGAAGGGACCCATAAATGATATTTTTAGCAGTTTCACCTCTCACCCAAGGTGGCCAAAATGCTCATTGGCCAAACTGCTATTTTTAGAAGTGCTATTTTTGGTAGTTCTATTTTTAGCACTTCGTAAATTTAGCCTTTCTTGTTGCACACTTTTCAACACTCCCTCTCAACAAGAAAGGCTTCCTCTCGAACTCGATCCTGTACCTCTGGAATGTACTGCATGCAACACATCTACCAAGTGCGGTTGCTCCACCAACACTCGGAACAAAAAAACTCCCAACTGACCTCTCTGTTGGGCCAGAAACATACTCTAATGGTGAAGCTCTACTTGCTGCTGACAAGTGCTCCCTCTCTAACCTCTACGCTACTGCAACATCTCCATGCATCTCGCACCGTTGCACACCTCTCTGTGCTACCCTGCATTGTGCAACACACTTGTGCCTCTCGCATTGCTGTAGCCTGCATGCTCTGCACTGTCCTGGGATTCCCTGCATTGTAGCTCTCTCTGCCGCTCCATCCACATCTGTCTCTACCCAATCAGTCAGTTCCTGCTACTGCACATCGGGGCTCCCGTAGCAAGGTCTCATCCAAGAGGTTGGGTACCTCAAGGATCCTGCCCCTCCTCCTTGGGACGATCACTCTATATCACCCCACCTCCTACCTGGAGGTATGGCTGCATGTGACCCCTTTTCCCACCTGGCTCGAAGTTTCCCCCTACTAGAGGTCTCTGCATGAGTATATGTCTCTACTCGATCTCCCCTCAACTTCTCTAGTTGTGGCTGCTCCACAACCTCCTGAAGCTGCTTCACCAATTGTGGCTCCTCCACAATTGTTTGAGACTTCTTCTGGCTTTGCATGTTGAGAGGTAATTTATCTCCCTCTCAACCACCAAGTATATAACCTTTGCCTTGCTCCTTAAGGCTTTGCATGCATCTTGTACCTCAAGTGCATACAGGTTCTTGGTTAGCACACCAATCTATTTCCACTTTCCTACCATCACGAAATTTTCTAGAAAAAGAGATGATTTTAAATCAACGATATCTCCCTCATCCGAACTCCGATTCAACCGATTTTATTTTTTTTGATTTTGGGTATTTTTCCGCAAGGAATCCAAATATGCTATTTATTTCTGAAAATTTTGTACAAAAATTTTCAGATCTGCTCTGCAAACTCTCGGCCCAAAACTCAAAACTTTGAAATCTCCTCTTAGTATATTGTTCTCTACTTGATCACCTGTGCTCCGATACCATGTAGAATTTTGTAGAATTTTTCCTACAAATCAGCTAGCTTTGATACCATGTAGAACTTTTTCTACAAATTAGCTAGCTCAGACACCATGTAGAAATGTCCCACCTGTAGATCACCTGGTAATGCAATGTACTAAAGAAAAACACTTGATCTAGTTCTACAAACAATTTAGCGGAAGCTTAATCAACCATGAGAAACATCAATAAGAACACATATAACTGATAAGAAGGAATCAATCACACATAACATAGAAGAATTTACCTAGAAAGCACCTGCTAAAACCCATCTCTATATATCATCAGTGGAAATATAGTCGGATTACACAAAGCTTTCTCAAAAGCTATCCAGCTCTAGTACATCCCTCTGCTGCTCATAGACAGTCAAAGGCTTCTCACAAACCTTCTCCTCTGCCCTCCAAGCCTCCTATTTCATTGTGCAGTTTCCTTGGGGTCCAGTGCTGCCACCTGTGTGAATTGGCCTCTTCACACATTTACTAACCTCTGATCTAACTGCACAAACCTGAAGGAGATAAATCCTCATCATGGATGAGCTTCCTTTATAGGAAAAATATTCATCCAACTGATAGTACACTCTCCCTTCTCTGATCTCAACTAGGTTTATCAGTTTTGAACTGATATGCATGACTTATTTAAGCTATAATATTCAGTTATCTAAAAATACCAGTTGTTACATGCATGCAAGCATTAACAAACTGAATCTCATTAATTTAACAACTTGTTAAATTAATCTAACTGGACTTGACTCAGTTAACTAAACCAACTAATTACAACTCATAATTACAACTCATTCTTATCCTTTAACTGATGGTTAAATCCCTCAATTAAAGGAGAAATTGTTGCATGTCCTTACATAGACTTCAAGTTCATAATTCCTTAACTAATTAACTCAAACTGAGTTACTTAATTAATTTACAAACTATTGTTAATATCAAATTCGAATTTTCTTCCTATTTCTAGTCCAGGCATTGCTATAAATAGGAAGGGACCCATAAATGATATTTTTAGTAGTTTCACCTCTCACACAAGGTGGCCAAAATGCTCATTGGCCAAATTGCTATTTTTAGAAGTGTTATTTTTGGCAGTTCTATTTTTAGCACTTCCTAAATTTAGCCTTTCTTGCACACTTTTCAACACTCCCGTGACAATTGTGAAATAGGATGATACGTTCTCCTAGGGGCCGGTATGATTAGTTCTCCCATGGTGACTGTGGGGAAGGATGATTTGTTCTCCTCTGGACAGGATGATTAGTTCTCCTGTCGAGGCATCCTACCCATGTAGTCTGGGACTCATGGGAAGTACCTCTCATCTGATCAATGAGTAGGGAAATGGGGTTAGGGACCATAGTATTACTATTGATGGACACATCATTGTATCTACCATACTCCCTATGCTAGGATGACCTCCATTGATCTGGGATCAATGAAATTGATCTAAGATTAGTATGAGTGGTTTGAGACACTCTCTTGTGATATTGATCTAGGATCAATAAAACTAACTTCGGGTCATTAGAGAATGGTATGAGACATTCTCGATCAATTATTCTTCTTCATGGTTCAATAGAGTAGAGCAAAGAAGTGCAAGGCACTGATGGCAGAGATAGTACAATTGGACATATGGATCAACGGATGGAGTTCTCCCTAGTTGAGAGGGAGTGTTAAAATTGGAAACTAGGGCCAAACTCCATGTGGGTCATCTTATTTATGGTAGCTGATATTTTTCTTCGATCCCTCTCATCGAGATGTGTAGGATTTATCTAAAGATCATCTGACTCCGATAAGTATTCATGGAGTTATGAATTTATTTATGTTTTAAGAAAATTTGTCAAGGTCGGCCAACAACCAAATAAACCCCACATGTGCTCAAAGTTTTAGCATAAAAGGATGTGACTTGAGAGTCATTTCACACACACTTCTATCTTTATTTCTCTCCACTTGTCTTGGGTTTTAGTGGAAGAGAAATCTACGAGTGGAAGCCCTAGACGTTGGAGGAAGAGAGATTTCCCTAGACACACATGGAAGGCTGCCCTAAACGCAGATGGAAGGCTTCCCTAGACGTAGATCGAAGGCTACCCTAGACACACATGGAAGGCTACCCTAGACGCAGATAGAAGGATGTTCTAAGGCAGACTTAAAGGCTGCCCTAAAACATCCCTAACACTGGATGCCCTAATACAATCCTAAGGTCTGAAATATAATGCAAATTTGGAGCAAGGAAGGCTTAGGCACGTCCGAGTTTGTGGACTATTTTGGGTGCGGATTTTAGAGAAGAAGAGTTGTAGCTCTTATTCATTGCATGAGGCAAGAAGGATGGCTCGAGGTGACACATTGGAGCAGTCTTAGCGTGCAAATCAGGTCGCAGATTAGTGGTGAGTTTCATGATTGTTTTATGCATGATATTGGGGTGTATATCTCTGTTTATAGGGACGCAGTAAGGACTATTACAATAGCTGTTGGGAGAGAAAGGACCTCCTAACTAGGCCGTAGTCATCTCTAAGGACAACAAGGCAAACAGGGGTATTCTCCCTATAGGTTAGGCTTGTTGGTGTGCCCTAATTAGTCAAGTACATGCACAAAACCCAAGGCAGAAATCAGCAGTAGCATGCAGCGAATTGAGGGTTTTTTGTGGACTGATAGTTAGATGCATGGGATAGCAAGGCAACTAGTACAACAGTACTAATATATGGGACAACAAGGTACATAGTGTTGTCAAGATATATGAGACAACAAGATACATAGTGCTGTCAAGATATATAGGACATCAAGGTACATAGTGCTATCAAGATATATGGGACAACAAGGTACATAATGTTGTCAAGATATGTGGGACAACAAGGTACATAGTGCTGTCAAGATATATGGGACAACAAGGTACATAATGTTGTATAGATACATGGGACAATTGTGACATGGCAGCAAAGGCACATGGACAATAGTAAGCATTGGGACAACAACAAGACATAGTCCTGCAATAGCAATTGGGACAACAACAAGACATAGTGCTGCAATAGAAATTGGGACAACAACAAGACATGGTGTTGCAATAGCAATTGGGACAGAAATATGGTAAGCAAGGTGCAACAAGAACATGGTGGCAAAACAAGGTGCACCAATGGCACATGAGAGTACATGATACAGTACAATGATGGGTACTGTCATGATTGATGAAGCATGATAAGATGCAGCATTGTGATGCTGGGTGCAACATGGTGCAGCACGGTGAGGTGCAGCATGATGACGAGATGCAGCACGGTGATAGGTGAAGGAGTCACCTTGGAGAATCATTTGAAGCAGCATGTCTTCAACTGATCTCATGTATCATCTTCTTAGAGATGATCTATGCTCTTATATAGATAATTCAAAGTGTTGACTTCTATTGTAAATGTACTATCTCTCTCTCTCTGCTAAACTATTGAAGAACATATAATAAGAATTGATCAAGGGTTTCCCCACATTGGGTTTTGTCCCTAGCTAGCGCCACATCTTGTGTCCTCTTGTCTTGGCTTGTCTTCTGCGATTTATGTTTATATTCTATCTGCAATTTACTTTAATGCTGATGTGATTTCTAATATGGAAAAGATATTGAGCTAACTGTGAAAATTGAAATAAATTGCTCTAAGCATAGAACATACCTAAACTTAACAATAATCTAGGTTTGATGTCCTTAAAAATCAGAAGGGACTTTCATATGGCTTTGCTCAATTCAATCTGTTTATCTCTATTTGACAATTTTTTGTTCCTGGTAGATATACCCACCTTGGTGTGGCCATTTCCAAGCATTAGAACCTACATACAATAAAATTGCAAAGAAAATTCGTGGGGTTGACTCCCTTTCCTTAACTAAGATGGATCCCCATGCATCATGGTGCAATATCATAACTTTTCCAAAGAATGTGGATTGAACAATGAGAAGCAGGAATTGAAATTTATTTGCTTGAAGCAGAGCATGTACAAAAATGCACATGTAGAGTTTTTTTTGTTTTGTTTTTTTTTTTTGTGTTTGTTTTCATGTATCATAAATTATGTTCGAGTAACTTAACGATAATTATGAAATCTATGTATGACACCAATCCTTCTCCTCCATTGGAACTTGACATACAATAATGCATAAATCAACACATTCAAAATCAAATTATGTGCAGGTAGAATGTAAAAGACTACAAGCTTTTGCTCAAGTGAGTCTGTTCAATATTGAAAAATGGCCAGAAACGACTAGGAGAGGAGAAAGAAATATGCACCAAAACTATGTGGAAGGAAACAATTTTAGCATCAAGTGTACACTTCATAACCTTTTTCCACTTTTGGGAATAGAGTTTGCTTTCTGAGGCATAAAAAGCCTTTTTCGTTTATTTATAGGCCCTTTCCTCATCAAATACATAGCCAAGTCTCGCACAATATCATTTTGAATAAAGCAAAGCTCATGGTTGCTACCATAAGAGTTCACCATGCTACCTTTGAATAGTGAATTAAAGCTGTTATGTCAGCTAGAAGAATTATTTAATCAATGCTCAACAAAAGATCCACTTCTCTTCTATCAAACAATGTAAAGTTGCCATGTGAGTGATTGGTTTTATTGATATATCTATTTCATAGATCTTCTTTAAACTAGTTCATCTAATGGTAAATTTTGAATTTGTCATTTTGGAAAAAATATTTGAATAAACCTCTTATGTCACAAACGAGTCCAAATTCCCAAAATAATTTAAGCAAGGACAAGCAAAGCCAAATCCAATCACCTTAAGAGCAAGTGGTAAAAGACTATAAATTTTTTTTATCAAGCAAGACAGTTCAATATTGAAAAAAATGCATCTTTTTTTAATCAAATATTTGCTATTAGAACTTGAAAGAGATTTATCTTTATCTTCTAGCTTTGGATGGAATTTTGTTCACTAATTTTTATATTCAGTGATCAAATATGTCACGATTCTTCTCAAATTTATGCCTTACGATGTTTCCTTTGCAACTATAGTTTTTAAAGTTATGTTTGCATAGGCATTGAAATCAAGGCCTTGCTCTTTAATTGCACAGATCAAGACTTTACCAATCAATAAAACTTAAATTGATGGAATTCTAAACCTTAACACTAATTTTAATTCAACATTTTTATTGTAATTTATCCATATTTAACTAAGCAGCAGGACTAGCTACTATGTAGTGCTTGTTTATATGTATGCATGTGTATGTGTGAAAAGAAATTGAAAGTAAAAAAACATCATGGTTATTTCAATGGTGCGTTGCTTAGTATGTGGGGGTGTCATTCCTTCAATGCTTACACATATTAGAGTTATAGATTAGATGCGGACACACACACCCACACACATTAGAGTTGTAGATTATATGTTTTAACTTGAAATGGTTAGCAATATATTTATATGGGATTCAAATCTAGATGAAGACATATAGGAATATTTGAAACAATTACTATTGAACTGATTTGATGGGCCAAAATAGAAAGTAAACATTAGTCAGTTAAGGATGGAATGATAATTATGTAAGGTCTCATCCAACAATGTTAATGTTTCACTATTGCAATTTAAGGGTTGTGACTAGTTCATCTTCATCACGCTGTCAAGATTCATATTTCTACCTCATGGCTCAGTTATACTTACTCCCATCAAAACATTTTGCTCCAAAATATTAAGATAATCATTTAGACTCTAGTTTGAAAATATGTGGCTATGAATATGAACAACTCGTTTTTTTCCCGACCCTGTTTTTACTAAAATTAAAACAATACCCAAGGATAGATTAGTTCAACTTCATTGAGGTATGAATAAGAAGTAATGAGTTCTGGTGCTTTACCATTTTAGGGATCTATGTGGGTATACCAATTAAGTGGTATGAGAAGTAATTTACAAAGTGAGAATGTGAAATCAGAGTTCTAATGTAGGATCATGGTGTTTAGGATTACCATAAGCAATAAGTTTTCAATTAAGTGCTTATATCCAAGGGTTTAGCATTGTTACCCACATTCCATTTTTTATGGAGGATGATTTGGTTGAATTTTTGAATGGATTATTGGAAGACCAACATATTTAGTTCAATCTGATGGATATACATAGTGATCAGGAGCTCAAAATTATGCTAAAAAATAAAAGTGTCATAATTTTTTTAAACTCATCTTCAGATAGAAGAGCTTGTCATTTTGATTCCAATGGTGTGAACGACACTCAAATCCGAGATCGTATGTAGAAGTTAGAGGAAGTCAATGTTCAAGTTTGACTTTTCCATGTGGCAGGAGGAGATGACGTGGCAAAGGTCTCAGGGAATGGGGAAATGCCAAGTGGTAGGTTTCCATTGGGTCTCGCATATTGCATATTAGAGCAAAAGGAAGAAGCGGCTTAAGGAATCGCCCCCCAACATTGTCGATTTGCGATTGCGATATCACATATCGAATATCGGAGGTTGACAAGTGGTTATGAATTAGCCCCTGGTATAGCTTAGATGCGATGCGATATATCGCATATCGCAATCACAAAAGGGTCTAGTGTTTACAAAGTGGCCCTAGCTGTAACCGTCGATTGCAATTTGCAATAGGGTGTCAGATGTGATATTGTTATATGTTGAGTTTTATAATCCCGGTGGGTGTGTCTTATTGC
Source organism: Pinus taeda (assembly GCA_000404065.3). NCBI lineage: Eukaryota > Viridiplantae > Streptophyta > Pinopsida > Pinales > Pinaceae > Pinus > Pinus taeda. Next base: position 196,941 of record APFE030892459.1, read on the forward strand.
AGAACGCCTGTACGCCGATGGTTCCACCGATTTCGATTGCGATTTGCGATGGAGCCTTCCAGAACCGTCGCCTAAACCACCATGTGACCACTCAGCCTTAATCGCAAGATAGGCGAAGAAGTTGGCCGGACTGCAAATTTTGGCGGAACTGCCAGAATTAGCTATGGATAATGAATTTAACTGGAAGTTAGCCAGATTTGGAGGAGGAAATTGTGGAAAGACTAACAAAAGTCATAACTAAGGCAATTTTCCACCAAATTGGATAGAAAGAGAGGCTAGATAGCCATTTTTTAGTATTGTAAACACACTTTTGTTGTAATTTGGAGCATAATAGAGAGGCCCAAGCATTGGAAGCTGGACCAAGGAGACGTAGCCCAAGAGGGGTGAACTCCTCATCCAATATCTATGTTGTGTGTTGTATTTTGATGTTATTTTTTGTTATTTTGCTATTGTTCAACATATTTTTTATGTTAAATTTTTTATAACATTTACTTAAGAAAGTCTCACGGGAATCAGTTAATTAAGCAAAAATGGTGAATCCTTAAGCACTTGATAAGAAAATGATAACCATCTTGGGTTTTATTCTGAATGGGAAATTAGCACAACATTACTAATATGCTCCATGTTAGATCAAGTTGGTATCAAAGCACTGGTTTTTGCTTACTAGATTTGCTTGTGAAAATGAGTATTGTATGCTAGTTTTGTGTCATGCTAACAAGGTTAAAACTCAAAAGAGGAGAAGGGAAGCTGGTTGAAAGCCTTGTAGTTGGCTCAAGTGGAAGAAGAGCAAGGTTGCCAAAGTCTTCTACACCAGTACATCTTCAAGTTGCAGAAATTGCAGTTGAGTCTTCAGAGACCATGTCTCATGAAGGATAACCTACCATGACTGCTGATGAAAGAGCATTCATAAATGATTTTTTCGATATTACTGAGATGGTTAAGGTCCTCTATGAAGAGAGGAATAGGAGATTGCAAGGAGAAAGTTCCAAACCTCCCAATGGAGAAGGTTCTTCAGGATAAGGTAATGGAAAAATAGGTAATGGGAATGGAGACAAACCTCCACCCTCTCCACCATCTTCTTCTTCACAAACATCTTCACACTCTTCCACTAATACATGTTGGCTTATGTTATATTCTTTCCATGAATAACCCCAGTAGTTAAACTAGGGGGTGGAGTCCCCCCTTCATTGTGATGGGCGTAGCGGGGGGGTCATGGGGGGGTGGCAACACCCCAGGGAATTTTTTTTGGACCCTATATTAGGTGGGTAGACCTACCTATGGTTTTGTGCATGGATTTTTCTCATGGTTTTGGGCACGAAGGCTTTCGGTCCATGGTATTTTGTAGATCCGGTCAAGGGAACTACGGTTATGTTCTAATCTAGGGTTAATGGATTGGGGTTTATGGATGCTTCAACATGTATATATATATATATATATATATATATGTATTGTAACATTGAAAGGAACATAATGAAAAAATCAATCTAGTAGTCCTGATTTTGGGATCCAGGGGAAAATCTCTGTGTATATTTTTTTTAAGTGTTATGCTCTCGTCATTGTTTATTTTCTGTTTTTAGAATTCCTATGCAGGTAATTTTTGTACGGGGTTAAAACCTACAATACAAACCTTGCTCATACAAATCATCATTCTTCAAAAGGAACTAGTAAATCACCTTTTCTAAAACTTGATGTAAAATTCGAGTTTCCCATGTATAATGGTGAAGTGAATGCATAGAAGTTTGATAATTGGATTCGTCAGTTGGAGGTCTATTGCAGGATTCAAAACTTTCAAGAGGATGATATCAAAATTCAGTTGGATTTATTGAAAATGGAGGGTGCAACACTTGTATGGTGGGAATCAAAGACCCAAGAGGAGATTAAAAAATATGGTAAGATCTCTATTTCTTGGAATGATTTCATTACCGCTATAAAAAGACAATTCTACCCTTTAGCTCATATGCAAAAAGCTATCATGAATCGGAAAAATTTCAGACAGTTAAAAGGTCAAAATGTGTAAGATTATACTCGGAGTTTAGGAGAAGAGATCTTATGCTAGGAGTAGACTTGCAGTCACATGATACTTTGTTGAATACATAGTAGGTTTGCATAGCTATCTTCGACACACCATTCTTATGTTTAATCCCACAAATCTTAATGAGGTTTGTGTTCAATCTACACACCTCAAAGTAAGAGGGAAAAAAGCAGAAGAAGAAGGTAAGAAGAAGCCATTCCACAGTGGTGAAAAAGGAAAGAAAAAGAAAAATGCTTTTGTTAAGAAATAAGGGGAGAAACCTGTGTGCAAGAATTGTTCCCAAGAGGGCCACGAAGAAGCGCATTGCTGGAAGCTTCATCTTGAACTAAGGCCAAAGAAATTTAACAATAAAGGGAAACAAAAGACAAACGTTGTTGTACAACAAGACTTGGGTTCCGACTCAGGTGATGAAACAAAGATTGTAACCACAGTCACTAAAGGAAAAGTCGTGGCAAGCACCAGCGCAACAAATAACTCCAACAATGCTTCAAATGAAGAAAACAAAATGGAGTTGTTCCATATCAGAGTTATTTCCAAACACAGCAAGATTGATACGTTGTTTAACACTGGATCCCAGGCAAATTTAATTTCTACATACTTGGTCAACAAGTTGAATTTGGAAAATGTGCCTCATCATAAACCATATCTGTTGGGTAGGATAACCAAGGATGCAAATATTCAGGCCACAAGGAAATTTATTTTCAGGTTTGCTATTACTACCAATTTCGTTGATGAAGTCGAATTAGATGTAGTGTCGCTGTATATTTATGGAATTGTGTTATGAAGCCTGTATCTCTATGAACAAAAAGCCGTTTTCCATAGATTTGAGAAAAAATATCATTTGTTCAAAGATGGAGTGGAGTATATTGTGAGAGCCTACCATAGAAAGCTTAATCTGTCTTTAGCAAGTGCAGGGAAAATGAAGCGACTGGTCAATTCCAGCAAGAATCTCGTGCTCCTTATGATCAAGAAGAAGAATGACACGGAGCTTGAATCCTTTGTAAGATGTGATGTGAAGATGAAATCCGAATTGGTTGATGTGGTCAATCAATATGGAGGTGTGTTTCAAGAACCAAAGAGATTGCCACCAAAAAGGGTAATTCAACACGAAATTAAGCTACAGCAACAATGTCCACTCCCAAATATCGGTATGTATCGAATGTCAATTATGGAAAGTTTAGAAATTAAGAAACAAGTCCAGGAATTGTTAGATAAAGGTGTAATTCATCCCTCTACTTCGTCATGTCGTGAACTAATTGTTTTGGTACACAAGAAAGATGGAACTTGGCGCATGTGTGTAGACTATCAAGCTTTGCATTAAATTACCATAAAAAATCGATACCCACTGCCCATAATAGATGATTTGCTAGATCAGTAGAAGAATGAAAAATATTTCACTAAATTAGACTTGAGAAATTGACATCATCAAGTTAGAATAGCCGAGGAGGATATTTGGAAGACTTCTTTTAAAACCAAACAGGGATTTTTTGAGTAGCTAGTTATGCCTTTCGGTCTTTCCATGGTCCAGCTACATTCATGAGAGTTATGAACGATGTTTTAAGATCCTTTCTTGATGAGTTTTTAATTTTTTATTTAGATGATATTTTGATATTCAACAAATCACGAGAAGAGCATGTCCATTGTCAAGCATGTGAGGGAAGTGTTGGTTGTCAAAAAAAAAGAACAGTTATTTTTGAAGATGTCTAAATGTGAATTCGGGAAAAATTCCTCAGTTTATTTGGGCCACATAGTTGGAGCAGGTGATATGAAGATTGACCCCTCTAAAGTTTCGTTCATTGTGAATTGGCCAATACCCAAATCAGTCACAGAAGTAAGCAGTTTTTTGGGAGCAGCGCAATACTGGAGGAAGTTCATTGCCAATTTCTCTTCCATAGTAGCTCCACTACATGCTTTGACCAATGTGAAGGTTGTCTTCCCGTGGGGAGGCAAACAACAAAAAGCATTCGATGCTTGAAAACAAAAGATCAGTTTAGCCTCAATTTTAGCATTTCTAGATTTGAAACAACCATTTGAAATACAAACAGATGCAAGTGACTATGCCATGGGTGTAGTTATTTTATAGCATGGTAAGCCCATTTCATTTCATTCTGAGATTTTTAATGGTGTTGTTATTAACTATCTTGCATATCATAAAGAGATTTACGCATTGGTGCAAAGTGTGAAGAAATGGAAACACCACGTAATGGGAAAATAAACCATTATTCAGACTGATCATCAACCTTTGCAATATCTGCAATCTCAAACATAATTGCAGCAATCAAAGCACTTTCATTGGATGGGATTCTTACAACAATTCCACTTGGTAATCAGGTACCAGAAAGGTATTTATAACAAAGTTGTTGATATGCTTTCTAGACTAGTTGTTAATGTAGCCATTTTACTCAAGAATCATTATGTTTTGCTTGAAAGTTATGTTGAATAATACGCACATGATGCTGAATTTCAAGAGGTAAATTCAAACTTGAGTTAAGGCCACCAAGTTGAGGAATTAGACTACCATCTACATGATAATATGTTGTATCATTTGGGAAAACTTTGTGTTCCACAAGGAGAGAGAGTAAATGTCACAAGGGAAGCACACACTTCTCTTATTGCTGGACATTTGGGTGTAAGTAAAACAATGGCAAATCTTCAGAGGTATTTTTACTGGCCTCGTATGCTTGAAAGTGTGTCATGTTTTATCAGAGGTTGTTCATTGTGTGCAATTAGTAAGACTAGTAAGAGGAAACTAGGATTGTACACACCACTTCCAGTGCCTTCATGTCCATGGGTGAGTGTTTCTATGGATTTTATAGGAGGTATTGCTTTATCAAGAAAAGGTCATGATTATTTGTACGTAGTTGTGGATAGGTTTAGCAAGATGTGCATATTAATGCCTTCTAAAAAACAAATTACAACTCAACTTTTCTTTCAAAATGTATGGGTTCATTTTGGATTACCTACTTCTATTGTAAGTGATCATGATTCCCAATTTGTTGGGAATTTTTGGTCAAATTTATGGAACTTAATGGACACCAAGTTAAAGAAAAGTACATCCTTCCATCCACAAACAAATGGTCAAACTGAAGTGGTTAACATGATAGTTATTCATTTGCTAAGAGGATATTGCAGCAAACATACTAAGTTGTGGGATGAGCAGTTGCATTATATTCAACATGCTTACAACCAAGCAAAACGCTCTTCTACTCTAACTTCGCCTTTTGAGGCATGTCTTCGTTATTTGCCTAAATCGCCTTTGGATTTCATCATTGAGAAAGATGTAGTTATAATTGGACATAACGACATAGACATAACAAATAAATTCATTGAGTAAATTTAGTTGATTCACCAAACAGTTCAAGAACAACTAGAAAAGAGTCAAGGCAAGTACAAGGAAAGGCATGATAAGCATCGTGTGGATCATCAGTTTCAAGTAGGTGATGAAGTTTGGCTTTACATTTACAAGGAAAGGCTTCAAGGTGAAGGTAAAAAGCTGAAACCAATCCGTTATGGTCCATTTAAAATTCTAGAAAAGATTGGTAATAATGCTTTCAAGCTTGATTTGCCTTCATATATGCAAATTTATTCCATTGTTAATGTTGAAAATTTGAGATTGTATGAGCCTACTTTGATTGAAGATCAAGGACAAAGTGTAAATATTCCATCAATTGAAGTTTTTTCGCCATAATTTCTTGATGAGCTTCAGCAAGACACCATACTTGACAAAAGAACGAGGTCATCAAAGAGGGGAAATGTTGATTATCTTCGAGTGGGTCTCAAAGGTGGAAATCCATCAAATTCCAAATGGATTAAAGAGGGGAAGGTGAGGGAAAAATACCCTCATTTGTTCAATAACTGAATATAATCTTTTGGGGTCCAAAAGCTTCTAGTGGGGAGGAGTGGTCAGGTGCTCAAAATTATGCTAAAAAATTAGAGTGTCAGAATTTTGTTAAACTCAACTTCAAATCGAAGAGATCATCATTATGATTCCAATGGTGCAAACGACACTCAAATTTGAGCTCGCATGCAGAAGTTAGAGCAAGTCAAAGTTCAAGTTTGACTTATCTAGGTGGCAGAAGGAGATGACGTGGCAAAGGTCTCAGTGAATGGGGAAACGCCAAGTGGCAAGTTTCCATTGGGTCCTGCATATCGCGTATCAGAACAAAAGGAAGAAGTGGCTTAAGGAATTGGCCCCCCACATTACCAATTTGCGATTGCGATATCGCATATCACATATCGGAGGTGGACAAGTGGTTATGAATCAGCCCCTGACAGAGCTTAGTTGCGATGCGATATATCGCATATCACAATTGCAAAAGGGGTTGGTGTTTACAAAGTGGCCCTAGCTGTAACCATCGATTGTGATTTGTGATAGGGTGTCGGATGTTATATTGTTATATGTTGACTTTTATAATCCTGGCAGGTTTGTCTTAGCGGAGAATGTCTGTACGCCGATGGTTCCACTGATTGCGATTGCGATTTAAAATGGAGCATGTTGGAACCATAGCCTAAACCGCCAAATCTAACCACCATGTGACCACTCGGCGTTAACCGCGAGATAGGTGGGGAAATTGGCGGGATCGCCGATTTCGACACAATCGCCAAAATTAGCTCTGGATAATGAATTTAACTAGCAGTTAGCCAGATTTAGAGGAAGAAATTGTGGAAAGACTAACAAAAATCATAACTAAGTCAATTTTCCACCAAACTAGATGCAAGGAGAGGCTAGATAGCCATTTTTGAGCATTGTAAACACACTTTTGTTGTAATTTGGAGCATAATAGAGAGGCCCAAGCATTGGAAGTTGGACCAAGGAGATGTGCCTAGGAGGGGTGAACTCCTCATCAAATCTTTGTGTTGTGTGTTGTATTTTGATGTTCTTTGCTGTTATTTTCTTGTTGTTCATCATATGTTTATGTTAAATTGTTTATAACATTTACATAAGAAACTCTCATGGGAATCAATTAATTAAGCAAAAATGGTGAATCCTTAAGCACTTGATAAGAAAATGATAAGCATCTTGGGTTTTATTCTGAATGGGGAATTAGCACATCATTACTAAGCTGCTCCATTTCAGATCACATAATTTCCTTAACCCACTCCCATACTCATGTCCAATGGTAGGGACCAAATTAATTGAGGTAGACAAAAAGGAACTTTTATATGAGTTTGAAATAGTTCAAATTAGATTCATGATATCAATATTTCCTCCTTAAGTGAAGAAATGACAACTATAGTGGCATCACCTTGTCCATAGTATCAAGCTCCCAATTGGAAGGTTTTTAGATTGTGTACCTTAGGTAATTTGTTGAGTCGAGGAAGGATTACATACAAATCTATTAAGGGACATAACTTTATCACAATAAGTTACTCCCCATGCATTTGGTTCAACTGGCTAAACACCTCTGTATTTGATATTTGGTGCATTTGGCTTTAGGTATGATGGAGGAAGTTTTGATGAATTCCATAATCAGGCTCAAGTTTTGTTGGTAATGGTTTAACAAGTATGTTTGTCAAGGCATTTATTCCATTGATCCCAACGCCTCAACTCAAAAAGGAATGGGATAGGGAGGACTAGGGAATCCCGAGAACCACATAAAGTGTATCAAACATAAGACAAATGTCAGTAGACACAAGTTTTACCCTGCAAAATCCAATCCAATTAAGATGTTGCCATCAACAAAATTAGGCTCTTACCATCAACCTTATCTCTTTCTTAGTTAGAAATTTTGATGCCGTGAATAGTTAAAATGAGAACACCCATTAAAATTACCACATCCATTTTTTCCAAGTATGTTGATAGAAACTTAATATGATTAGACCATTAACATCTGCCTAGCCCCCTTGTTAACTAGAAATTTTGATTTCATAGAAATTGAAAATGAGAACATCCATTTCCTTTGCATATTCTAAAGCTTTATCAATGCATTTTTACATATATCTTGGAACTGAAAGGAGTAATACATTAACCACTTTCTTGTAAGAAAAAGTAGGGATCTATAGTGAAATATAATCGATAACTCTATGGTTCTTATGTATAGACCATGGTTGCATTTATCTATGCATAAATTGAGCCTACTAATAATTTGGGAGTAAAAGTGTGAATGATAGAGAGGTGATCAAGAACAAAACAAGTACAGTAATAACAATCTAACACAACACCCTTCCTTTACTTGGATGTGTAACAAGTACATTATTAACAGTCTCAAATAATGTAAGTTTGGTAAATGAATAAGTGTATTACAATGCGTTATGTTGCATGTGTTTATAAGGGTGTATAACATATCACATCACTCTTCATCTACACTCTTTTTTCATATGCTATCGACTTACGACGTTTCTTTTGCAACATTTGGTATAATTGCTAGTTAATTGCCAATTAATAACAAAAGATTGATCCATGAGTTTCAATGGATGATTCCATGCCACATTGTCACCAACACTTCCACCATAAATTCACTGTGGACTTGACATGTGAATTGACATCTCTACTTAGTTGACTTGACATGTGAATCGACCATTACAAGGAATTAGAAAAAATAGTCATTTTTTTTTAATAAAAGGTAAGGTTTGCCTAATAGATGGGGTTTTAGATTTATAAATTAAGTGTTTGGGAATGTAAGTTTTTGCAATTACTTATAACTTTTGAACTAATTTTGGAGTTGAATTGTGTATAAGAGAGAAATGTTCAGTGTTTTTAGGCAATATTTTAGAAATAAAAAAGTGGTAAAAATTTATTATGACAAATGGTTGAGATTTTAAATTTATAAAAAAAATTATAATACTCGTAAAAGAATTATTGAAAAAATTAAATAAAATATTGTTATAGAATACGAATGTTTTAAATAAAATAATAAATAAATTTGAAAATAAACAACGTCATATAACTAGCATTCTCTGCCGCTTAGTTTAATTATTGATTTTTGACTAATGAGATTTCTTTTGTAGTGTATTGTACTACATACATACATCTCAACATGGTTTCTGAAAAAAATCACTCCCTATATTCCCACAAGTTGAAACTAGTAAGAAGGTTTCTTGGAATCATTATGAAAAAATACCAAACCATTTTGATTGAACATCCCAAAAAACCCATTAAAACACCCAAAAATCATTTAATAGAAGGAAAGTTAGTTAACATGAAAATATTGGACAGATGAATCACATAGAGATGACTTTGGACAAAATTGAAAAATAGCTTCATTTGCTTGTTTACAAATAAAAAAAATGGTGGCATATTTCCAAGGAATTAATTTCAGTGATTTAATGTAGAATACCATGAAAAACATGAAGAATTTGTGGGCATTTGACAACATGCAGAAAATCACCACCATACACGGTCAAAGTTTATATGACGTATACTTGAAACGAGAGAGACAGGGTGCAAGGAGGTTCTCAATTCCCATAATAGCCATCACGACACTAAAGATAATGAAGAAGAAACAATTCCAACGAAACTCCCTAGCTCCCACTAGAAATCTCCAAACGGATGTCTCTGGAAGAATTCGCATAGGACAACCTGAAGTATTGTACTTCAAAATACATTGGTAATTCAAGTTAATAGTATTTAAGGTTGTATTTGCACGCCTAAATTTTGAAGTCGTAGGTGTTGAAAATGACAATAGTCTACTTGTTTGCATAGAAATGTTTACAAAACAATTGATATCATCGTATACATAATATTCTTGGTTCTATTATACACAATATCAGGAAGGTTGCTTATTTGTTTGGTAAATTTAAACACAATTGAACAGAATTTTTAACTAAACAGGAAATACAAATTCCATTTCTCTAAGCAAGTTTTTGTCTCAAAGTTGCTCTTAGTACATTTGCTCTATCTCTACCCTACATCACAACATTCAAATAAGGGGTTGGCATGGACCTTCTAAGCCATGGCCAGATCATTAGATATTATGATCATGGTGATAAGTTGAACAAAACTTTGGACTGATAGCTTGGAAACACAGGGAAAACACCATGAAATACATGATAAATGAAATCCTGACATCTAATTCTTTTGGCATTTAATTTGAGTCAATATCAAAACACTTTCCCAACCCTTATGCAGAAACATAAAATAAACCACAAGAAATAAAGAACTCAGTTGACTCCATCTAAGAAAAAACTAAAAAATACCCAAATGTACCTGTTAAATAATAGAAAACTAAAAATTCTACATGATTACAGAAAACATACGAGATATGAAAGTTGAAATCAAATACTTCAAAATATACGTTTCTCATTCTAAATAAAACTAACTTATTTTCAAAATATAGCAATGATAATTCAAGTTAATACTACGACGATCCATACCTTGATTCAACGACATAATTGTTACAAGTGTCCCTTCGCATCCAGTTCCTGTGACCTTTGTTTTGCTGGTGTTTTTGCTCAGCAATATGTGCATGACCATCCAAAAAAGGTCGAGGAGTGCTAAAGGTGACTTACAGTAGGCTTTTGCGATAAATAATGAAAATTTATTACATCTGAATTTTCGATTAGTATAATGTGTCAACTAACAAACCAGAATTGTCCATAACGCCAAAATTGTATTCGTCATAATTGTCCATAAAAACCAAAAATTACCTAATTAGATCCATAATTTCCCCAGTTTGAAAATTTATCCAAATTAACATTAATAAAAAAATCCAACCATTGAAAATACTTTAGTGATCAGACCATAAATTTCACAAAATTCCTTGTAATTTCAATGGATAAAGAAGCATAGTGGTGGAAGACATTATCTAGCATTTATTTAATAATAAAGCATTAATGGTTGATGCCATTAATAGTTGGCGTTGGTAGTGTTGCAAGGCGAATCCAAAATTTCTCACTGACAACTAAGTAGATTAATGTTGTTTTGAAAATATTTTTAGATAAAGATTCAATATATAGAGAAACACTATAGGATGCAACAACTGCCTAATCTCTCCACGATGAACAAAAAACTTGATACAATTCAATAATTCCATGAAAAATCTTAAAACATATATATTTAATTTGTCAAAATGAAATTCAGAAATTATAATTTATTAAACCTAAGTGCATGAGAAAAATAAATCTGGCAAAACAACAAATGGCAATGATTGTATATAAAACAAGTTAGCTATAGTAAACTAGTTTTAAATAATTTTAGGTGTTGAGAATTCCATAGCATGAATGTATGGAAACAGAGAGTAATCTCATTACAATTTGCAGTCTCATGTTTAAAAAATAAGTCAATACTTTGTTTTCATTATCGATGTCCATATTGTTAAGTCACTTCCAAAGAAGTGAACTTTATTTTATAATCTAATGTGTGTTGCGTGTAACCTAAAAAATAGATATATAATGTAAACACAAAGAAATGAAAAAGAAGCTTATCTGATTTTGAAACTTGAAAACATTGATCCAATTTAGAAAATTCATTCTAGTTCTCTTCTATTTAACTATGCATTTGTAGAATTGATTTTAAACAATTCAATGCATGTCATATGTAAACCAAACTAAAGCAACATTGATGCTAAAGAATATATTTTTCTTCCCTAGTTGCAATAAATCTTGTGGGCACTTATATAAATTTCAAAGTACTTTAAACTTTCTACATTGAGAAACAACATAATGGATTTATCAAGTCTCGCACAAATGGAATGACAGAGGAAACACAATGCACATTTAGTATAACAGTCAACATGTGCCATTCACTAATTGACTTTTTCCAATTCAAACATCATGGAGTACATGAAAGAAAAAGCTACAATTTACTCAATTCAAACAATAATGTCTCAAAAGTAACAAAGGGAGGACCTTTTAACTGTGTAGGTTTATTGAATGAAGGCATAGACATCTTACCTTTTTAGTTGAGTTTTGAGGTAAGTCACATCAATATAATTTGGCTATCCTAAACATTTTCCAAGAGTCTGATATTTCAAAAAGGAATTAAACATAAGATATTCTTAATACCAAAAATATTATTCCAATAGAGAAAACCCTGATTTTTTTTTTTTTAATTTATAGAGCATAACAAAAAACAAAAAAAAATCTAGACAACTGTCATTTACATACACTGAATCAAAAGTGGAAATTTTCAAAATATTTATGCAATTAAAATGTTAAAAACATTGTTATAGTAATATCACTAACCAGAAAGAGTAAATCCTTTTGATCGACATAGTATAAAATAAAAAGTATTTGTATTTTTTATTAAATTTGAAACAAAAAAAATTGGAATTGTTCACTATCATGTTCATTTTCCTTTCAACATTGGGATCTTAAGATCTGTGATATTACAAAGTCTTGTTTTTGAACTATGGCCAACCCTGCATGAGGAATAATAATACAAAATTCTTATTATGGTTGCATAAATAGAAAAATGAAGAATTTTTTTATATGACTAAAAATAAAGGTCAAATATTGAGGATGTTACCTAAGGAAACAAGAAAAACTTACTAGTTGAAGCTCTAATTGACTTTATTTTGCTTGTTGCCATTGTCAGCATCTAGAATCTCATTATTGCCATTTAGAGTGAAAAGACCATGAATTTGGAGGTTGCGTAGCATATGAATTGTTTCTATTTTTCTGTAGATATTCTTAGTAAGACGTTTGAGCTAATGCAAACAATAGCTGCGTTAGAACTAGTATGTTTCTAAGGAAACATTACAATGTGTTGTTATTAGGAGTTCTTATAATGTTGTTGATACAATGCAAAAAGAGAAAGTGGGTTTTTTGTTTACATTTAATGCAAAATATTGACATATCTTCTATCATTGCAGATGGTGACATTGGGCAACTCCAAAGTGCACAAACAAGTTCAAACGATGTAGAGTATGCATTTGCAACCATAAGTGTTCCTTGCACTTGTTAGAAAAGAAAACTAGTCAACAAATGTATAATGAAAAATAAGTAATTGTGTAATGAAAAATAAGTAGATTATTGGATATATACCTACCTGGATTTTTTTGTTAATTAGTTTTTTGAGATCTTATTATATTTCAGCGTTCAAATGTGTGATGAATGTGGCATGTGTTGTACAAAATGTTTTTTCCTTGAGGTTTTCTCTTTTTGTTATGATTTTGAAGATCATAATCGACATATCTCCATTTTGAAATTTCTGCTCAATTTCATTGTAGATAGGCGCAAAGTTTTCAAATAGTTGTAGTTGTGACATAAAGGACCAAAAATGGAAATTTTGTTTTTGCATGTAGATAATAAATATAAATTCATAACTCTGATGGGTGAATGGTGCAAGGGTGAGCATGTTACCAATGCCTTGTCATCTTCATAACTTCCATCTCTAATTTGCAATGTATATTACATGCCAACTTTTTGAGTTGATATTACAAGTGCTGCAACTTTTCCTATTGGAAATATTTCTATGCCTTCTCCCAATTGTTTTATTGTTGCATTGGGAACAAATTTGCATTTTGTACAAAATGGGTTGATGTTTTCTACAATGCTTGTGTTGTCTAACAAAATAATGTGATCAAAGTCATCACCATGGTTGTAATTTGTTTTTGGTAGAATCTGAAAAATTTTCGCTATAATTTCTTTTACTGGAAATATATTTTGATTGTGTTTTTTGAAGAGGTCATTTAGAACAACCAATGTGACTGTCATCAATCCCTACTGATTGGTCAGATATTCACATAACATTTGATGAGTTTTTTGTTCGTTGTCTAGAGATTTGTTGTAAACAACCATGACATTGCCATGGAACAATTTTTGAGTTTTGTGGATGTTCAATTTTTGATTGATATTGGAATTGTTGATAATGTATTTGGACTGTGAATAGATCAAGCAAATTAGAGTCAATTATAAGGAAACAATGTTGATGTGTATATTACAGATGTGATAGATGCAAGTAAGCGATGGGCATGGATTAACTTGCCTCGCTGCTTCTTTTTCTAGTTGTTTTTCTTGCTCTGATGTTGTATGAATTTGCTGCACAAGGTTGCAATGTATTTGTTGCATTGTAAATGATAATGATTCGAAAATGAAAGTAATGATAATGGAGACATGGAAACCAATTTCATATATATTTGGTGAATGGATATGTTCAATAATATATGTAAATACTTTCCTTCTGCGTTTTTGGTCGTTGCAACTTTGATCCATTTTATCTCTATAACAGAAAGGAAATTGCATTACCAACTGCTTTGGATATGGATGCAATGGATGCTTGCGAAATAACTTTAATGAATAGTTAAGTTTAAATGGAAACAAAAATGGAAAAAAAGTTGATATTAATTGCGGATATGGAAAGAGATGATATGTTTTGTGATTCATTTGCATCTACATGGTCCATTAAGAGACATATTATGTCATGATCTGACCAATATGTATCTAGCTTGTAAATCTTGTGTTGGTTTTCTATGTTAGAACATACATGATCAATAAGTGATGTGTGCACATAGTATTTATATCTAAGAGGAAATGGAGGTTATGTCTATGCATATAGTATTTTAGTGTCTTGGTTCTAGTGTTACTTTGATGCATGTTAACATTGAAATATCCTACGGTGACTCTTGGTTTACCAATAGATATAATGCAAAATGTTTTTTCAAGAATATCTAGCATATCGGGCAATGTGGCATAGGGCACCACATAAACATTAAAAATTATAATTTGCATTCCATGTAGAACGATATTTTCCATCAATGCCTCTACATTGTGTTCTTGAAATTGCATATGTTCAACAATTCATATATTTTCTTTGAAACATATGAGCAACCCATATTTGTTATGGCTAGATATGCAATTAAAAGTTTTGAAATTTTGTTGCAACATTTCTTGTTTGAAATGTGTCTCTTGTAAACACAAAATATCAAAGCCCATTAGATCATAGTCATTATGGACATAATTGATATAGGTTTCTAGGTTGTGAGTGTTTAGAGAGAGAACTGATGTGCATGGATATCTATGCAAAGATTGATAATTGCAATCTAGTTCCCATTTTGCATATTGTCGTAGACAATCCATTTCTGCTGCTATTTTTTGCTTGACTTTGAAATTTTCTTTCTTTAGTAGTTTTAACTAGAACAAGGATTGCATGTTCCTAGCATGAGACAAAAGTGTATACACTAATCCATGAGTTCGTATTCCAGTAGGATCAAATACAAGGTTGTCTAGCATGAGGCCTTGTGATTTATGGATTGTGCGTGAACATGAAATTATTTTCGTATTTTAATATAGTGTCCCTTTTATGGTGCTATTATTGGTTTTCTTATTCACAATATGGGGATCCAATATTGGAAAATGCCTTCACTATATAAGTGAGCTAACTGTCTTTCTTGGCAAAGTCCTATATTTGCATCGAAGAAATCAATCCATATGACATCAATTTCATTTTTTTTTTGTATAGGCTTTGATGATTCTGTGTGCTCCATTAACAAGGCCATATTGTGAATCATAATTGTCAGCATATGTCTCAACTAACATATTTAATTTTATGACTATCTATGAAGGCAACGTTGTTGTATGTAAACAGGAAGGGAAATCACCATGTTTTTCTTCTTATTGATCGATTGCATTAATGACAATCTTGTCACCAAGAAAAATTGACAACATTTTCTTATTGTGAAAAGCAACATATTTGTTTTATAAAAAAAGATAGGGGAAAGCAGGGTCAATAGGTGCAAGTCTAACACAATTTATGTTCAAATATGCCAAATGATCTTCTCTTTGAGTGTTTGTTCGCATTCTATTCAATATTGAGATGAATTTCTCCTCTGTCTGGTACATTGTAATATGCAATTCATAGCACTTTACATTTTCTTGCCAGAAGTCATATGGGACTAGTTGTTTGTTAAGAGTAGGTAGTTCAAATATCAACGAATCTTGTATAGGATGTGCTTGATATAGATCACCACAAAATATGATATAACCATTTCCAAAATATTTTATTTGGACATGTTTTATGTTGCTCAATCAATCATCATTGCAAAACAAGAAACGAATTTTGAGCAAGGAAACCTCATCAATGAAAATTAGTCTCAATTCTTGGTAATGTTTTCTAAGCACATCCAATGTTTCATTGCTAAGGGGTGTGGGGGTAGAATTAAAAGGTATAAGTAGTGAAAAGTGAACTATTGTACCACCTGCATTATATGCGACTTTTCCAATGTATGTTAGTATCAAACCCTTTGGTTTCAAAGGATCATTTGAATGATGTGCATCACAAAGCCGCATGAGAATTTGGAATATTTCTTTTTTTGAATGTTTTTCTAGTTCCAACTCCTCCAGTTAGGAATAAATACAATGGTTTTTCCATATCCATATGTTTATTCATCGCAATGTCTTTGATAATTTCTTTTTGTTCTCTGTTGAGCATTCTTCTTAATCTACAATATTATGCATTTTGAAGCATGTTTGGATTGAGCATTCTTCTTAATCTACAATATTATGCATTTTGAAGCATGTTTGGATGCTCTGATAAATGGAATCCAATATTTAGTTGTCTTTTTCTTTCATGGTGATGGAAATGTTGTAAATCTATTTCCAAATCATATTTTTCACTAATGTGTTCAATGATTCTTTGCTTCTTCATTGTATCAGAGGGATCTATGGAGCTATTTTGGATATCTTAAATGGTATTTTCTAAATCACCCCATAGTGGGTTGATATTATATGTGAAATTAGATTCATTTGTTTTTATTTTGTTTTCATGTAAGATATAAGTGACTTCCCATGATAGTAAGTTTTGTTTCAATGCACTTTCACTTTTTTCAAATGGGACATATAACAAAAGCTTTTCCATGCAATAGTTTTCATAGTCAATATGCATTTTGTATTTGAAAAATTGTATGGAATTTGGTTTTTTCCTTTTTGAAATGGGTTTGACATTTTTGTTGTACATTGAGGCAAATTCAACAAGGCATATATGCTTAATAGCATTAGGTTAATTGATATAATTATCAATAATGGAACTACACATGACGTTTTCGGAGTTGTCATCTTCTCGTTTTAGCAGGAACGATGGTTTGAGGATAAATGTGCATTCATCCATTGGTGTTGTGTTTATAAATATGCATTCTCATGCACTATGATTTAATGGAAGAGAAAGTGTTCTATGGACTACATAATGACTTGAGATCTGTTGGAGATTAAGAAAAGCATTTCCCAATGAATGTATCATTTCAATAGCATTTAACTTGCTCTTTTCATGTTCTATTCATATCCTTTTAAATGCATTTGTCATTAATTTTTCAACTTTTTCATGTAAGAAGTGCAATATGATGCAGTTGCATATGCATTAAGGACAAATTGGGCATCAATATTTTCATTCCATAGTTGTAGCATATTCTATTTTCATTCCATAGTTATAGCATATTCTTTGAAAAGCTATTGTTCCAAATATGAGAGGGTTTTCATTCCAATAAAATCATTGGTTTCTTCAAGGTACTTTGTATTGCTAAGATGTAATCAGTTTCAGTTAAATGCAATTCATCCAAGAAAACGTTGAATGCATTATTGTTTTCATATTGTTTCTTTTCCAACATGTTATATAACAATTCATCTACCAACCTAATTGGTTCAAGAATTTCCGTGCTTCTCATGCATGGCATTGGGAAATTGTATCTACAGTGTGATATTTTTCTCTTTTTACAACTTTTTGTATGGTGGTGTTCCTGCATGTAGAAATTCCTTGTAGATTCAAACTACTAATTGTAATATGCTAAAACAATAGACTTGAATCTACTCTACTCATAAGTGGAATCAATTAAATGATTGCGAAATCACGAAGCATACAAGAGAAAGAATTCAATCAACACATTACACAATGATTTCCTGGGGAAATCCACAACTAAAAAACCCTACTATTTGTATATTGCCTTAGTAAGAAAATATGAGAAGATTATAATGCTGTTCTCAAGCTCGAGCAACCTCTGCACTATCTCTATCTGTCTCACTGCTTCCTAAACAATACTTGGCCAATACTTAACCAATTTTCTTCTTTCCCAAGTCCTTATTTCCTTGCGTTGTTCAATGAGGAATTAGGCCCCTATTTAATATGAATTTTCATCCATTGGATTGTGCAATTCCTTTAGGCTCTTCCTCTGACTGCATGCACCATGTGTACAATTCGGATAATTATACAACTGATAGTATACTGCCCTTGAACTCCAATCTCAACTAAGTAACTCTCATATGTTACATGCATGAGTTATTATGAATGAATTATCAGTTAACTCGTTGAACACATGAAGCAACACCCCAGTGTTAGACCTCCTACTAGTTCCTCCATCAGTTGGAACTAGTTTAACTGACTTTAACTCAATTAAAATGAATTAATTAATTACAACTCAAGATAAACTCAATCAGGGCTCCTATAAAGTAGGATACACTCTCCATGACTCAGTTAGACCCTTAACTCGAATTAACCGAGCCAACTAAGTCAAATTAACTTAGTTAGCTAATACAAGTTGTCATGAGATGTGGAATTACAATTTTATTCCCAATTTAATTCAAGGACAAAATTAAATTAGGATTTTCTTGTTGCATTTTCAACGCTCCCTCTCAACAAGAAATGAATTCACATTTATCCCAATACAGTACCTTTGGAAAGTATTGCATGCAATGCTTCTCATTCTTGTTGTTGCTAATACAACATCTGCAACTGGAAATCATCCAAAAAAAAAATCATTGAATCAATTTGCAAGTGTCTACTGAGAAAAATGTGCTACTACTGACTATGTTATTAAGCCTCCTAATCTGCTATCAACACTACTCTGCACTCCTCAATATATGACTGACATTGATCCTTCTTCTACTGAATATTCTGGGTCCCCATAGCAAGGTAATGATCCATGAGACAAACACACCTCAATGGACCCTACCCAATTTCTAAAACTCTTTGACTAAGGTTTCATATCGCCCCACCTCACACTTGGAGGTATGGTTACATGAGCTCCCTCTACCCACTTAACTCTTTCCCCCTACTAGAGGTCTCTACTTGAGTAGATTTCTCCACTCAGTCTCCTCTTTGCTTCTCCATCTGTGGTTGCTCCAGAACTTGCTGAGGTTACTTCTAAGGATGAAGTTTGAGAGGTAATTCATGTTCCCTCTCAACCACCAAGTATCTAACCTTTTCCTTGCTCCTCAAGGCTTTTCATGCATATTTTACCTCAAGTTCATACAGGTTCTTGACTCGCACACCAATTTGTTTCACCTTTCCCATGGTGATGTGTCTAAGGAAAACCTTCCCTTTGCTAAATACCACATTGTAGCCACAATCTTCTAGTACTGTGGAGAAAACAATATTATTCTTTAGTCTTGGAACAAACATCACATCTGTGAGTCTGAGAGAGGAGCTCGACTCCTTTTGCAAAGTAATTGTACCGATACTTGTCATGATATACTTCCCATCATCTCCAAACCCTGTGTTCTACTTGAGGTCTTTCTCCTACAAGTCACTAAAGAGATATCTATTCCCCATCATATGGAATGAGGAACCGATGTCGAGATACCACATGATTCCAATTACAGTGCTTGAAATGCATGCAATGAGAGTGAAATCAAGCTCGAACTATGAAGCTAGAGCTTCAACTGTTGCTGCTATTGCAGGCTCCTTCCTACTTGCTTTCTTCTGTGGACATTTCGTGGCATAATGCCCGAACTTGAGACAGTGAAAACAATTGATGTTGGACAAGTATTTCTTCTTACCCTCCTCGCCTTGGGACTTATTTCCTTTGGCTTTATTTTCTTTGCTGACTAATGAAAAATCCTCTTCCACTTTTTTGGATGAGGTCCCATCTCTAGTGTTCCATCGAATCTCTTCTTGCACCAAGTTGGATCACAAACGCTCCCATTATGGTAGATTCTCCCTCCCATTTACCGAGTCTTGGTAGTTGTGTGAGATCTTGGGAAGGCCTAGAAGTGCTAGGATGACCAGATCATCTTCAATAACTATAACACCAACACTTCCAAGCTCATCCCGACATTGGGTGAACTTGTTCAATTACTTTGGTATTGGGTCGCCCTTCTCCATATTATTTTTTCTAAGCTTGTCCTCCAGTGCTAGCTTCCTGTGGTCACTATTGTTTTGAAAGTCAAGGCCTTCCAAATTTCATATGGAGTCTCCTTACCATGGAGGTTCAACACAATATGATCTAGAACTCCTTCTAGGATAATCCTTCTTGCCTTTGCAACACATTTTCTCCACTCTGCTAGATCTTGAGCATCAGCTGTTGGAGGCTTAGGAATATATTTGTATATGAATTCCTTAAACCTGTTGTCTTCCAAAACTACCTCCATCTTTTCCTTCCAATAAATATAGTTCAAACTACCCTCAAGGGCATATTCGAGTCTCAATCTGTAGAACGACATCTAGCTGGCTTTGAAGTATGATACTGCAAATTCGATTTCACCTACAAAAGAAAAACTCTTATTCTCCTCTTCTAGAGTGATTTTTGCTTCGATACCATGTAGAAATTCCTTGTAGATTCAAAGTGATAATTGTAATATGCTAAAACAATAGACTTGAATATACTCTACTCATCAGTGGAAACAATTAAAATATCGCGAAATCATGATGCATACAAGAGAAAGAATTCAATCAAAACATTACACAATGATTTCCTGGGGAAAGCCACAACTAAAAACCCTTCTATTTGCATATTTAATTAGTAATAAAATATGAGAAGATTACAATGCTTTTCTCAAGCCCGAGCAACCTATGCACTATCTCTTTCTGTCTCACTGCTTCCTAGACAAGCCTTGGCCAATACTTAACCAATTTTTTGTTTTCCCAAGTCCCTATTTCCTTACGTTATTCAGTGAGGAATTAGGCCCCTATCTAATAGGAATTCTCCTCCATTGGATTGCGCAGTTCCTTTATGCTCTTCCTTTGACTGCATGCACCATCTATACACTTCAGATAATTATACCACTGATAGTACACTTCCCTTGAACTCCAATCTCAACTGGGTAACTCTCAAATCTTACATGCATGAGTTATTTATGACTAAATTATTAGTTAACTAGTTGAACATATGAAAAAACACCCTACTATTATACCTCCTACTAGTTCCTCCATCAATTAGAACTAGTTTAATTGACTTTAACTCAGTTACACTGAATTAATTAATTACAACTCAAAATAAACTCAATTAGGGCTCCTATAAAGTAGGAGACACTCTCCATGACTCAAATTAGACCCTCAACTCGAATTAACTAAGCCAAATAAGTCAAATTAACTTAATTAACTAATACAATTTATCATGAGATGTGAAATTACAATTTTATTCCCAATTTAATTCAAGGACAAAATTAAATTAGGATTTTCTTGTTGCATTTTCAACAATGTATTTTTGCAAGCTCTGGTTCAAGGTGATATGTGCTATAAATCAAGTAATTGTCAACGAAGTTTTCAATGCTAGAGTTACTACTGACTCCATATATTGGGGAATTTTTTACCCATAACAATCCATGTTCATGTTTTCTTCCTCTATTTTGGAATTCAGTTATGAAGTAGTAATTAACTAACTTTCAGAAGAATGTTTTTTCTTGAGATGTCATTTTATTTAAGGCATTAATTCTATGCCTATAATAATGAGTACAAGTTATTGGATTCTTTCTTATGAGATAATCGATGTTATAGGCTTCTATTGTTTCAATATGTTTTCTTTCTTTCATTTTGTCATGTAATCTAGTCAATGTGTTGACAAATGGAGTCCATCAATGTTCAGCGCTTGTAAAAACGAAGAACGTCACTGGGCCTTATTGATGTATCATGGAAAATATATTTTTCTTCATTTTTTGTAGGAAATCAGGAGAAATCGTTATGTGCTTGAAATCCATGTAACCAATATCACTTTTACGAATGTTGTCAAAATTTGGTTTGTCTTTAATGTCTTTTGCCAGTAAATTTCTTCCTTATAATTTCCCTTTTCTGATTCTTATTGAAATGCATGCACAAAAATTGGTTATGTGGTAAGAGAAGTCACCACTATAGTGCATTAAGTCCCATTGCACAATTTCTTGGTAGTGAAATATTTCTACAATGTCACTATCACATAGGTCCCCAAAGAAAAGGGTTGGGAGGTTCATTTCCTCTACATATTTTTCTCTAAAAATTCCAAGGGGACATTTTGCTTCAGTTGGAGCAAGTTCAATCAATTTTTTTTACAAATCATGGATGTATTGGGACTCTATGTATCTGTGCACCAATGTTTCAGTTGGCAATTCATTTTCTGAATCACTACTTGTTTGATTTTTGTATTTAATGTCGAAATTTT
The DNA here is from genome assembly GCA_000404065.3 of Pinus taeda. Lineage (NCBI taxonomy): Eukaryota > Viridiplantae > Streptophyta > Pinopsida > Pinales > Pinaceae > Pinus > Pinus taeda. Next base: position 219,186 of record APFE030892459.1, read on the forward strand.
CAATTGGAGAATTTGAAGTAGTTGATTGTAGGATGTTATCCCAATTTCTATTTATGTGTATGTTTTCAGCTCTATAAAGGTGTCGACAACATAGTTCTTTCAATTCTTTCATGACATTGTGCACACAAACCTTTCTTGTTTGAAATGCATTTTTATATTCCAATCATCTTTTAAATACAACAACGATTGTTGTTGTGTCTTCTATAGATTGTGGCAATGCAATTGGAACAATGTCTGTTTGGACACGAAGATTGATAATCGATCATGTTAAACCCATTTGTGATAGTTTGTGGCCCCATTTTATTATTTGTGTACATTCAATTCTTAACGCTACAAGACGTTCTTCAAGTTCTAAGAGTGTGGCTATAACTGGAAATGGTTTGTTTCACCTAATGTTATAAGATGCAGTAAATTGTGGCAATTTTCCATTTCGAAGTGCTCTTTTGCAAACCTTGCATATTGATTTCCTCGGCATATTTATATGGTTTTTAGATAAATTTACATATATTTGTTCCAAGTCTTATCCAATCCTCTCCATATCATTTTGAAATTGCAATTGTTTACATATTGGAGATTTCTGCTCAGGTGTGTAGTCTATCTTGGCTAGGTGAATTGTTAGAAGATTTTTCTTGGATAAGCAATGATGCTTATTCTATGACTTTTTCTTGCATGAATTTTTATGGTTTTTTGTTTGTAATCGAATAGTCGTTTTAATCTGTGGACATTGATCCTATTGTTTCTATCTTTTTTCATTGGCATTATACCATACTACAATATGTCTTGATGCATATGCATATTTGTTGACATAGGTCCATGTTGTGTGTGTCGGGACGTTGTTTCTATTGGCAGAATTTGAAAGTGTACATTGTTTTTGTTGATATGTCCATCTATTGACAAAGGTGCATAATGTGTCTATTTCAAATGAAACTATATTGTACAATTGACTTGAAAAGTTGTCGCATTGGTAGTGATTGATAATGGTCTTAGTTAGATATGACCATTCTTGTATGTTTACTTTGAATTTTATTTTTTCCCATTGCAAACAAAATGTCCTGCCTTCGACCCCACCTTTTTTGATATGGAATTTCCATATTGATAAGATATGCTTGCCAATTTGAAACATTTTTTTGAGTTTTTGTGAGATCATTTGATAGATATCTTTGTAGTCAATGTAATGAATCATCTGTATTGCACATGTTCGAATTACAAAATGATTGCACAATGTAAGGTCTTAATGGTTCTACATCAAAGTCATGTGCTATCAAATGAAAAAGTGCAAAGAAAATGTTTTCTCCATAAATGGATATAGTATTTGTTCCTTTATGCAATCTATGGACTTGCATTTTATCATTCATTGTTTCCAATAGCTTTGTAGATCTTTGTAGGATGGAAAAAAGTATTCATTGCATGTTACAATTGATCGAGCTATTTTTTTTTTTACAACAATGTTTCATAGTGCCCATTGAGATGGTTCTGATCATGGAACAATATATGCAATGGATTTTTTGTTTTGTTTGAATTGGGCAACAAATTTCTTTTTTTTGTGATTGATGATATTACTATTGATAAATTAAACCATTTGGCCAGCAAGTGTATGCAAAATGTGTTTCCCCATAGTCCTCGTTTATTCTCAATAGGATCATTTGAAGCAAGAAGACACATTCTTCACAAAAATGTTTCGACGTCATGAATTCCATGAAGATGATATAGGAAATCAGGTGCTAGCTTGTAATTGAATGATTATATTGCTTCTATGTGACCTTTTTCAAGGCATATCAAGAAGTGGTCTATTGTGCCATTTCGTAATTCAATGGACGTATAACGAAAATGAAAAAGGACTTCAATTGCATTGAAAATACAATCCCATGGAGTGTATGAAAATGCTTGGAGTTTAAAATGATTATTGGTGTTCAAGACATCATAAATAATGGCATCATCATTACATTGTTTTTTATTTGTAATTATCAACATTAATTATTTCAGCTATCTTTGCTTTGGTGAAGGTTTTTGTTGAAATTGGCTAGTTAAATGCAAATTGTCTTGTTGTTGCAAGATTGGGAAATTTGCAACAAGATAGAAAAATTGTATTTGCAATGAAATAGAACTAGGAGTACAATGTAATGCAATGTGCAACTAACTTGATGTTGTTACTCCCACGTATTTACAAGGAAAAGATGCAAAACAAGACAATGAAGTTGCCATATAAGTTTCTATCTGTGGAACCAATAACTTATAACGTATAACGAAAGTAGGAGGCAACTTCAAGAAAGGATAATAATGTCCAATGAATGGACTAACCCTGACATGATTTCTCATTCTCATTTGCAACCTCTTATTGCATCTATAAAAAACATAATATTGGGTACCAAAGGATATTCAATTGTTTCATTCGCCATCATTATGATGACAACGCATGGTGAAAGTCAATAAATAATGGATCATAAATTCCAATTGCTAGGCAAATTGTTTCCATCATTACAAGATTGTTAGAAAATTTAGGTTTATTTATGGAATAACTCTTTGTTGTTCTCTTGATCATTGTTGGTTGTACTGTTATTAATATGTGTGCATAATAGAGCAAAGTCGTAAGAAATCACAAAAGCAATAGAATTTAGCAAACTATCAAGAAGATAAACAATTTGTCGACAACAACTGCGAGTTAAGTGACATGGTTCTAATTCGTTTATAACAGGACTTTGTAATTACCTAACTATACACAATGTGCATACCATGAATATAGTTTAGAAGTGTTTTCTATGTTATATGAAATTAATACTATAGCTTTTTAAAAAGGAATTTAGTTTAAGTATTCATATTAGTTAACGTTTACAATGTTTTTTAGTGCAAGTGCAACATTCAAAGGAAAAAAAATATGGAGAATGCTTCTATTTAGAAATCTGAATGCAAGCAATGAAAAACTAAATTTGAAAAATTATAAAAAAGAATATGATCACCATTGGAAGAAAAATGAGACAATTTTGCATGCATGTTCTTGTATATGCTAAAGAAAAGCTAGTGAATCTACATGGAAGCAGTTGACCCAATACCAACTCCAATCCACAGCTTTGAAGCTCCTATCAAGCCAAGATTCACCCCAAACTCAGCGAATGCAATGTAATTTTCTATTTTTAGGTCAACAATTAAGTTATTGGTTTGATAGTGAACATGTTACATCATATGTATAAATTGAAATAATCCTTATTAAAATAATTAAACACAATGTGCACACCATAAATGTAACTTAATAGTATTGTTCATGCTACATGAAACTAATGAGTTATTGTTTATATGGAATTATAGAATCCTTTATTAATTTATTTGCAATGTTACAAGGCAAGAAAAATGTAAAATGTGTAGGTTTTAACCCTGTACAAAAATTTCCTGCAAATGAATTCTTAAAAAACATAAAATATACAAGGGCAAGAAACACAAAAAAAATACACTGAGATTTTCCCCTGATCCCAAAACTGGGATTACCAGATTGATTTTTCATTATGTTCCTTTCAATGTTACTATACATATATATACATGCTGAACCATTCATAAACCCTGGATTAGAACATAACTGTAGTTCCCTTGACCAGATCTACAAATATCATGGGTAGAAAACCATCGTGTCCAAAACCATGTGCAAAACCCATGCACAAAAAACATAGTTACCGATCAAACAAGAATTATTACCTCAAAATGGGTACTCTAGCCCAAAAACTCCAAAAAACATGAAAAAGAAACCCCAAAACGAAAATTGTGTATGCTAAAACGTTGTTTTTTTAGGATAAATTTTCAATGTTTTTTTTTAAATGGAAGTAAAAACCAATTTATTTTTGCAAAATGGATGAAAAAAAACCCTAAAAAAATAAGTGTTGATGCTGGAACAAAAAAAAATCAAGTTACAATTTTGACACTTTTTAGCAATGGAATTAAAGATAAAATATCTTGACTCTAAAAAACCCTGGAATTGTAATTGTTTTCAACAATAGAATTAAAGATAAAATATCATAACTCATAAAAACCTTAAGATTTTGACAAATTTTCAACCATGGAATTAAAAACCCTAAGTTTTTAACATATTCCAACCATGAAATTATGGACAAATTATATGACTAAAACAATTTTTAAAAATGAACAAGTAAATGAAAGATTCATTATTCCAAAAGTAATTTTTATTTTAAATGCTAAATATAGCTCTTTTCAAATCTTAGCCTAAGACAACTTATCCCATTACAACAAAAACCTAAAAATCACCATCAAAACAAAGTGTCCCTTTTAACAGGGCATTAAAATTTCAACATTTTTAAAATCAACATTAATTTCTAATATTTCTTTACTTTTAATCAAAATATCAACTCTGGTAGATTGAATATAACATACGCTATTTTTGTAATTCATTATTTCATTCACTGGGGATTCACTCAATGGACCTCTGACATATCACTTGTATTTGTGGCATATTAAACAATACCCTTAATTTGACTACATATTGGAAAATCCCTCTAAAAATTACATTATTTGACCCCCTACCTGTATGAAGCCAATACAACTTCTCAATTTAAAAAACCCCTACTTTCACTAGATATTGTAGGTATCCATTTTTTCATTAACATTTTTTATACCCCTTTATATTTTCTCATTAACTTTAAGCTTCATTTTTTATATTTTCCAATATGAAAACCCTTTACCCCCTATATATCCCCCAATATATTATGTCATTTTTTCTTCAATATATATCCCCTAATAAGAACCCATATGGTATGATATTTCTCCGCTAGTGATGCCCCCCCGATTGCATTGTGGATCTTCTAAAGAAATGAATTCTTCATAATTAAAACATATAATCCAACAAACATAGAAATGACTCATAACTTCATGTAAGATCATATGGAAGTTAAAATATTTATTTCAAGTGACCATGCAAACATCATTTACATAAAATGTGTTAGACATTTATTCAAAATCATCCATAGGTTCTGGCACACCATCAAAATCTACATCTTAAGATGAATGAATGGATGCAAATGAAGATGACCCATATTCTTCTCTTTCATCAACTAGAGCCCCATTTGAGTCAACATGCATGCCCACCATTTCAGGTTTCAAAAGTCTTCTAGATCTACGACTAGGTTCAACAAAATCCTATCTTAGTGACTGTTTCTTGTGGTAGCATCTTCTTCAAAATATCTATGGTCTTGAAGCGAAGAGCTCCTCCCTTTGTTAAATTAAATTCATAGATAAGTATGTCAACATCCTCCAATTTTAAGAGGTATGTGCGATGACGATTTATATTTGTACCCTATATTTTTCTATTTCTGCTAATTTGTTTATCAACTACCATTTATGACTTTATGCACCATTGAATGGGTGGGTATTTTTTGCATACCAATGTACTTCAATAGTTGTAATATCTTCATTTTATTTAATGATCTTTATAACATTGGAAACCCAGAATGGATAGCCAAGTGGATCTCCATCTGCTAACACTGTTATCATGCAACCCTCCTTAACATCCTACACAAAACCCCTGTAAAGGTCTTCCATGGCTTCATGTTGTGCATGTAATCTTCTAGAACCAATATAGATTTCTCTTTCCTCTACTTGTTGAGAATTAATAATGCCTTGAGATTGTTGTTGTTTAACAATGTGTCTTTCCTCCTGTTCATTTAGCATATTTTGCGGCCAAACAAATGCAGTCTTCAAAATTGTATCTTCATTTCTTGATCTTGAAATGATATCACTTTGATTATTGAAAAAAGACTCCCACCAAACTGAATCAACAATATCAATGTACTCATTGTAGGTTTTAAATTACTTGCATACGAATCCTAAAAACAAAAAATAAACAATGGTAAGAGAATAAAACATAAAGTAGATATACAAAAAGGTTTTTCCTTGGATCCCAAAACTAGGACTGCCATATTGATTTTTCATTATGTTCCTTTCAATGTTACAATATATATATATATATATATATGTCAAAGCATCCATAAATCCCAATCCATTAACCTTGGATTAGAGCATAACCATAGTTCCCTTGACCGGATCTACAAAATACCATGGACCGAAAACCATTGTGCCCAAAACCATGTGCGAAATCCATGCACAAAACCATAGGTAGGTCCGCCCACCTAATATAGGGTCCAAAAAAAAATTCTTGGGGCACTGCCCTAAACCCCATGCAAGGGGGCTACCACCCCCCCGACAATGCCCAGTGCAACGTACAGGGGGAGCTTCTACCCCCTCACGTGTGGGGTAGTCGTGGAAAGAATATAACACAACCCAAAATTCTCCCACTTATTATTTTATTTCCACGGGAGAGCTTAGTCATTGATCTATCCCTGCAACGCCCATTTTTTCTCTACACCAAGAGAACTTCTCAGTTCTCACAGACTTTGTCAATGCATCTGCAGTATTCTTCAAAGTGTCCACCTTCACCAGAAACACCTTTTTTTCCTCAACCATATCCCTCACAAAGTGATACTGAATATCAATGTGCTTTGTCTTCGAATGATAAGCAAGGTTCTTTGCCAAGAAAATTGCACTTGTTGTCACAGTCTATCCTTATACCTTGTTGTACTAACCCCATACTTGAACACAATCTCGGCAACCTAACTGCTTCCTTGCTTGCATGAGTAGTTTCCATGTATTCTACCTATGTAGTTGAAAGTGCTACTACAGACTATCTCTTACTCATCCAACTAACTACACCTCCAAATAGGTTAAACACATACCCACTTGTAGATCTTCTCTGATCTAGATCTCCAGCCCAGTCTGCATCAACAAAGCCATAGATGTCCAAAACTCTATCCAATCCTGGTCTTCCTTGGTAGCATGAACCATGATCACTAGTGCCACGTAAAAACTTGAAAACCTGCTTCACTGTTGTCTAATGCTCCTTCCTTAGTTTTGACATAAACCTGCTCAATACTCCCACTACATGTGCAATGTCTAGTCTAGTACATACCATTGCATACATCAGGCTACCGACTGCACTTGCATATGGAACACAGGACATGTCCTCTTCCTCTTCTTATGCCTTGGGACACTGTTCAACAAATAACTTTACACCTACATGAATAGGAACCTTCACCATTTACTATCCTGCATATTAAACCTCTACAATATTGTCTTGACATACTTCTTCAGATTTAATCAAAGCTTCCTCTTTGCCCGATATCGTTCAATTTCCAAGCCCAAAATATATTTTGCAACACCAAGATCTTTCATGTCGAATTTGGAGGACAATAGGGTCTTCAAATCCTGGATAATTTCTTTGTCATTTCCAACCAGCAACATATCATCCACATACAAGACTAGATAAATAACATGGTCACCAATTAATTTAAAATACACATAGTGATCTGCTTTGCTTCTAGTGAAGCCAAGTCCCCGTATAAATGTATCAAATTTTTGATACCACATCCTTGGTGGTTGTTTTAACCCATATAGATACTTTTTTAACTTGCATACCAATTCTTTCTTACTCTTCACCACAAAGCCTTCAGGTTGCTTCATGTAGATCTCTTCTTCCAGATCCCCATGAAGAAATGTTGTATTCACATCCATTTGTTCTACCCCAAAATGAAAAGAAGCATCAACAGATAAAAGTAATATAATAGAATCTACCTTGGAAAGAGGAGAAAAAATATCACCAAAATCAATTCTTGGCACCTGGAAATAAACTTTTTTTACCAACCGAGCGTTGTATTTCCTTCTACATTCATCTTCTTCTTGAACACCCATTTGCTGCCAACGGGTTTCCTTCTAGCTGACAAATCCACCAAATCCCAAGCCTCATTTTTGTGTAAAGATGTCATTTCATCAAGCATGGACTCTTTCTATAGTTTTACATCATCTAAATCTACTGCTTCCCACACAGTTCTGGGATGATCATCAGTAATAGATAAAGAAAAATTTGAATAGAAAGAAGATGGACTATACCTTTTTGGTTTCCTTCTTTCTTGAACGGATATTCTCACAGCTGGAGTTTGTGGCTCTTCATCTTCTGATTCTTCTTCTGTTGTAGAGTCTGATTCTTTCTCATTTAGCTCAAACTCTATCTTCTCAGGTTCCTTGGGTAGGAATTCATGTTTAATAACACATTTTACCTCTCTAAACACCACATCTCGGCTGTACACAACCTTCCTTGTTTATGGGTTCCAAATCTTATAACATTTTAAACCATCCTTATACCCAATAAAGATGCACTTTTCATATTTACTATCCAACTTTTCTCTTTTCTCCTTTGGAACATGTACATATGCATCACATCCAAATACCCTCAGATGTGAAAGAGAAGGTTTCTTACCAGTACATACCTCTTGTGGAATCTTATCCTCCAACCCTGATTAAGGTGATTTGTTAACCAAGTAACATGCAGTCTCCACCGCCTCTGCCTAGAATTCCTGTCCTAACCCGGCACCACTGAGCATGCTTCTTGCCCTTTCCATCAACGTCTTGTTCATTCTTTTTGCAACTCCATTTTTCTCAAGTGTGCATGGAGTAGTCTTCTGCCATGCTATACCACACTTCTTACAGAACTCTTAAAATTCCTTCTTGCAAAACTCTCCACCGTTATTTGTCCTCAACACCTTTATCTTCTTCTTTATCTAGTTTTCCATCGAGCCTTAAATTATTTAAACCTATAAAAGACTCCAGATTTCTTCTTGAATAAATATATCCATGTATTCCTTGAGAATTCATCTATGAATTATAAATAGTACACAGACTTACCTAGTGATAGAATCAACACAGGTCCAAACACATCATTATTCACAAGCTCTAATATATGTTTTGCCCTCTTACCATCAGAGGGGAAACTCACCCAATTTTTCTTTCCATTTACACAATTTTCATAGAAATCAAAATCCAGAGAGAAATTAGACACACCTCCTACCATACCATTATGATGAAGTATTTAAAGGCCCTTCTCTCCAATATGTCCAAGCCTTTGATGCCATAGCATGGTTTTTCTCTAGAGACCACTAGATTTTCTGCTCCACTTTCAGGAATCACAAAATTGTTGCACCCATCAATAATAGTGCTACCTTGAAGCTTGTACAGAGTTCCAATCCAAACTCCTTGCATCAATACCAGTGCTCCCCGAACCATCTTGCAGGTATCTTTCTTAAACATTTTTTTTACACCTGCAACATCTATCTTGCTTACAAAAATTAGATTTCTGGCCAATGTAGGAACATGTAGAACACCTGGAAGTGTTCTAATCCTTCCACCTTGCAACTTCAACTTGACTTTTCCACGACCAATGATTCTAGCCTTCCTTTCATCCCCTAAGAAGAGATCACTACCATCATATTTCTCATACTCGCAGAACCACTCTCTATGGGGAGTGAAGTGAAAGGATGCACATGAGTCAATCAACCATTCCTCATGATCTACATGGATTCTTAAAGAAGAAGCCAAGTACACATCCCCACCTTCATTTGAGGTGGTTTTCACCTCTACAGAAGGAGCACCATTAGAGACTTTTCCTTTCTCAGGAGCTTTAGATTTACAGTCCCTTTTGTAGTTCCCTTCCTTTCCACATTTCCAGCACACCTTTACAGGTTTTCCTGGAGATTTAGATCTCCCACTCAAGGACTTTTTTTTTTTTTGTTCTAAGACCGTCCTCGTACAGAAAAGGCATCGCCATTCTGGCCCTACATATTTTTCTGTCTCATCTCCTTCGATAGTAAATATGAGACTATTTCATCAAACTGCAAGGCAATTGCATTGCTATCTATTGCAACAACCAGACTATCCCATGAATCTGGTAGAGAACAAAAAAAACTGATGCACTTATCTTCATCTGAAATTTAAATATCAATAGTTAATAACTAGCTTACCACATTATCAAATGCATTCAGATGCTCTGTCACCGAGTCTCCATCTTTCATCCTCAAGTTATACAACTTTTTCTATAGGAATAGTTTATTCACCAGAGACTTAGATTGGTACAAATTCCCTAACTTGTCGCACAAAGCCTTCCCCGAAGCTTCCCCTGATACATTCAACAATACTGAACCTGAGACACACAATCGTATTTTGCTCTTTGCCTTCTGATCCAACTTCGCCTAGTCTTCAGTTGACATTGTTGTTGGTTTAGTACCTGGATCTACCGTGATCCATTGATTTTTATCCACCAAAAGATCCTCCATCTTGAGTTTCCACAAATCAAAACTCTGACCATTAAATTTCTTGATCTCTATCTTTCCACTGCTCACCATTTTCTTTCACCACAAGAATCAATCCTGCAGATCTAACACTGAATAGGGTCTACCACAGGCCCGAGCAAAAACCCCTCAGCAGCAAAGGCATCCCCTTGAAGCCAAACCTGGCTCTGATACCAAATGTAGGTTTTAATCCCATACATAAATTACCTTCATACGAATTCTAAAAACAAAAAATAAACAATGGCGAGAGAATAAAACATAAAACATATATACATAGAGATTTTCCCCTGGATCTTAAAACTGAGACTACTAGATTGATTTTTCATTATGTTCCTTTTCAATGTTACAATACATATATATACATGGCGAAGCATCCATAAACCCCAATCCATTAACACTGGATTAGAACATAATCATAGTTCCCTTAACCAGCTCTACAAAATACCATGGACTGAAAACCATCGTGCCTAAAACCATGTGTGAAATCCATGCACAAAACCATAGGTAGGTACTCCCACCTAATATAGGGTCCATAATTATTTTCTTGGGGCGCTGCCTCGGACCTCGCGCAGGGGGGGTACCACCCCCTGTGTGACCCCCCAAAAACACTTGATGCAACATACAGGGGGGGCTTCCTCCCCCCTTGTAGCCCTCCCACGCATGGGGTAGGCGTGGAAAGAACAAAACACAACCCAACACTCATATGTATCTCTAATACAACCTTTTATTGCTTCCAGGCATTCAAAATAATTTATCTCTCTCTCTTATGTGTTCATGCATAATGGAGTTCAGCAACTGATTGTAATAATATTATCTTTGATGCAGATAATGGATGATCTAGAATGAACTTCAAAAATTCTAAACTTGATGATGGCCCCCATTCTGCAACAGTTGAATAATTCTTGCCCCATATAAGTGTTTTGCCATCAATTTTTTTGATACGAAATTGATGTTGGAAGCTAACGTCATTAAGTTGTTCAATGCATTTCTCCTCACCATGTGATCCTAGAATAAACCTTCGCATGTTAATAGTTTCTTCCAACATATGAAAAACGAGCTCTGGAATATATGATTTCTTAATACATTCAATTAATGATGGCAGGCTCCCAACATCATTCTTCCTCAATGTTACTCAAAAATGACTAAACATCTAATCAATATTGTCATGAGTGTGCGCAACAAGAAGGAAACCAACCTTTACCTTTTTAAAAATTCCCAATTCAACAATCATGTTTAGATATCCAAAAATAACTTGATTTTTGTTTTCATGACTTGTGTTGTCTAATTGCAGATACAAAACTTCAGGAAGAATACTAGACCAATGATGAAGCACATCATGGATTATAGGTATGGTAATATTTGCATCATTATGAATATTTGGAGCTGTGAAGTAAACCCTTGGCAACATCTTCCCATTAAAGACCATACAACCAACCAAATGAAACTGAATAAATTTCCTCTTGTAAATTTTTTGGTGTGCGGACAAAATGTGGTAGAAGTGTTTTCTTTTGGACCATACCATCAATTATCAAACCCAAAACTTTATTTGGATTATCATAACACTTCTTTCGATACTTATACAATTTTTTTCTTTCACTTGTTTGTTGATTGTGATGCTCTTGAAGTGCTTTGACAATGGAATCTAGATATAAAATAAAATAAATCTATTAACAAATATATTTTCATAGTTAATAATTATCTAATTTTTAAAAATAATGCTATGAATGCATTCCTATTTTTTCCCCTTGACATTTATCCCTTTTTTATTTAAGAGAAGCACATGTACTGCAAACCCCCATCCTTGTCTTCTTAGGAATATGAACATTGTTGAATTCGTTCTTCCATATCCTTATAAAATATGAATCTGTAATAAAATTACCATCTCCTTCAACAACTTCTGCATATTCTCTGTATAAACTATAGATTTCTCGTCTTGAGAAATTATCTGGAATATGTATTGTGCCTTTATTTGACATACACTCTCCATGCTTTAAAAAAGAAGTATTCCATCCATGACATTGTAGTAATTACTGATGGTCCAAACTCTCTTTTATAACGTACTTCTGAATAATATGTATGTTCTTTTTCCAGTCTTTCTTGGATTCTTAACAAACAAAAATTACCAATTGAATGCAACATTTTGAAAGCCTTTCTACAAATAAATACATTCCCAATATGATAATCATAACCTGCTAGTGTAGATTTCATGCAACCCACTTAAATGAAATTTGCATGCTTTTATTCATTGACAAATATCTCTTCTTTGCTCCAAAGCAAACTTGAAATCCATATGTTTCAAGCAATCCTTTCGACAACATTCACTTGAAATCAGATCACCGATAGAACTTCTATTTGTGAGATATTTTTTCCTAAACCTTGTATAACTGGAATATTTTGGATTGATATGAAAATGTCTACTTATTGGGTTGTGTTATATTCTTTCCACAACTAGCCCACATAATTAATCGGGGGTTAGAGGGGCAGAGGTCTCAGGGGGTTTGAAGGGCACTCGTAACCCCACTTTATGGGGTCCGAGGTAGCGCCCCAGAAAATTTTGGTTTTGGACCCTATGTTAGGTTGGGCAGACCCACCTATGGTTTTGTGCATGATTTTTGCACATGTTTTTGGGACACGATGGTTTTCAGTCCATGGTTTTGGACACGATGGTTTTCGGTCCATGGTATTGGATGCTTCGGCATGTATAAGTATGTATTGTAACATTGAAAGGAATATAATGAAAAATCAAGCTAGTAGTCTCAGTTTTGGGATCTAGGGGAAAATCTCTGTGTATATGTGTTTTAAGTGTTATGCTCTCGCAATGTTTATTTTCTGTGTTTTAGAATTCAAATGCAGGTAATTTCTGTACAGGGTTAAAACCTACATTTGGTATCAGAGCAGTTTTGGCTTCAAGGGGACACCTTTGTTGCGAGGGGTTTCGCTCAGGCCTATGGTAGACCTTGTTCAGTGGGAGATCTACGAGATCGATTCTGGTGGAGAAAGAAGATGGAAAGTAGTGGAAAGATAGAGATCGAGAAATTTAATGGTCAGATTTTTGAGTTGTGGAAACTCAAGACGGAGGATCTGTTGGTGGATAAAGATCAGTGGATCGCGGTAGATCCGGGTACTAAACCAATGGGAGTGTCCGATGAAGAATGGAAGAAGTTGGATCGAAAGGCAAAGAGCACAATATGATTGTGTGTCTCAAATTCAATATTGCTGAATGTATCAGGGGAAGCTACAATGAAGGCTTTGTGGGACAAGTTAGGGACTTTGTACCAATCTAAGTCTTTGGTGAATA
>APFE030892459.1:238816-269842 GCA_000404065.3 Pinus taeda
GGATTTTGATTTCTGTGAAAATTGTCTATATGGGAAACAGAATCGGGTGAGTTTCCCCTCTGGTGGTAAGAGGACGAAACAAATATTAGAGCTTGTGCACAATGATGTGTTTGGACCTGTGAAAGTTCCATCACTGGGTAAGTTTGTGTACTATGTATCATTATAGATGACTTCTCAAGGATACATGGATATATTTCCTTAAGAAGAAATCTGAAGTCTTTGATAGGTTTAAAGAATTTAAGGCTCTGGTGGAAAATCAGACAGAGAAGAAGATAAAGGTGCTGAGGACAGATAATGGTGGAGAATTTTGCAGCAAGGAATTTGAAGAATTCTGTAAGAAGTGTGGTATAGAACGACAGAAGACTACTCCATATACACCTCAGCAAAATGGAGTGGCAGAAAGAATGAACAAGACGTTGATGGAAAGGGCAAGAAGCATGCTCAGTGGTGCTAGGTTAGGACAAGAATTCTGGGCAGAGGTGGTGGATACTGCATGTTCCCTGGTCAACAGGTAACCTTCATCAACGTTGGAGGATAGGACTCCAAAAGAGGTATGGACTGGTAAGAAACCCTCTCTTTCACATCTGAGGGTATTTGGTTGTGATGCATATGTACATGTTCCAAAGGAGAGACGAACCAAGTTGGATAGTAAATCTGAAAAGTGCATCTTTATTGGGTATAAGAATGGTTTAAAAGGTTATAAGCTTTGGAACCTAGTAACAAGGAAAGTTGTGCACAGTCAAGATGTGGCGTTCAGAGAGGTGAAAGATGTTATTAAACATGAAGTCCAAGGAAATGAACCTGAGAAGATAGAGTTTGAGCCTAAGGAGGAAGAATCAGACTCTACAGCAGAGGAGGAACCAAAAGATGAAGAGCCACAAACTCTGGGTGTGAGAAGATCAGTTCGAGAAAGAAGGCTTCGAGAAAGGTGTAGTCCATCTGCTTTCTGTTCAAATTTTGCTTTATCTATTACTAATGATGATCCCAGAACTATGAAGGAAGCAATAGATTTAGAGGATGGAAAATTCTGGAAAGAGGCCATGGTTGATGAAATGGCATCTTTGCACAAAAATGAGGCTTGGGATCTGGTGGAGTTTCCAACTGGAAGGAAACCCATTGGCAACAAATGGGCGTTCAAGAAGAAGACAAATGCAGAAGGAAAGGTGGAGAAATACAAAGATCAGTTGGTAACAAAAGGTTATTCCCAGGTGCCGGGAATTGATTTTGGTGTTATTTTTTCTTTTGTTGTCAAGGTAACTTCTATTAGATTACTTTTATATGTTGCTGCTACTTTTGATTTTGAGGTAGAACTGATGGATGTGAAGACAACATTTCTTCACGGGGATCTAGAAGAGGAAATATACATGAAGCAAGCTAAAGGATTTGCGGTGAAGGGTAAGAAAGAACTAGTATGCAAGTTAAACAAGTCTCTGTATGGGTTAAAACAGTCACCAAGGATGTGGTATCAGAAATTTGATACATTTATACGGGGACTTGGCTTCACCAGAAGCAAAGCAGATCATTGTGTGTATTTTAAATTAATTGGTGACCGTGTTATTTATCTGGTCTTGTATGTGGATGATATGTTGTTGGTTGGAAATGACAAAGAAATTATCCAGGATTTGAAGACCCAATTGTCCTCCAAATTCGACATGAAAGATCTCCGTGCTGCAAACTATATTTTGGGCATGGAAATTAAAAGAGATCGGGCAAAGAGGAGCTCTGGTTAAACCAGAGGAAGTATATCGAGACAATACTGCAGAGGTTTAATATGCAGGATAGTAAACTGGTGAAGGTTCATATTCCTATAGGTGTGAGTTTATCTGTTGAAAATTGTCCCAAGACACAAGAAGAGGAAGAGGACATGTCCCATGTTCCATATGCAAGTGTAGTCGGTAGCCTAATGTATGCAATGGTCTATACTAGACCAGACATTGCACATGTAGTGGGAGTATTGAGGAGATTTATGTCAAAACCAGGAAAGGAGCACTGGACAACAGTGAAGCGAGTTTTCAGGTATTTGCATGGCACTAGTGATTATGGTTTGTGCTACCAAGGAAGATCAGGGTTGGACATAATTTTGGATATTCATGGCTTTGTTGATGCAGATTGGGCTGGAGATCTAGATCAGAGAAGATCTAAAAGTGGGTATGTGTTTAACCTATTTGGAGGTGCATTCAGTTGGATGAGTAAGAAACTATCTGTAGTGGCACTATCAACTATAGAGGTAGAATACATGGCAGCTACTCATGTATGCAAGGAAGCAATTTGGTTGCAGAGATTGTGTTCAAGTATGGGGTTAGTTCAGGGAGCTATAAGGATAGATTGTGACAACCAAAGTGCAATTTTCTTGTCAAAGAACCCTGCATATCATTCAAAGACAAAGCCCATTTATTTTCAGTATCACTTTGTGAGGGATATGATAGAAGACAAAAAGGTTTTGCTGGTAAAGGTGGACACTTTGAAGAATATTGTAGATGCATTGACAATTGTGAGCTCTGAGAAGTTCTCTTGGTGTAGAGAAACAATGGGGATTGAGGGCTGGATAAATGACTAAGCTCTCTTGTGGCCCCCTGTGGAAAGAAAACAACAAGTGGGAGAATGTTGGGTTGTGTTATATTCTTTCCACGACTAGCCCACGTAATTAATCATGGGTTAGAGGGGGGAGGTCACAGGGGGTTTGAGGGGTGCCTGTAACCCCACTTTATGGGGTCTGGGGCAGCGCCCTGAATTTTTTTGGTTTTGGACCCTGTGTTAGGTTGGGCGGATCCACCTATGGTTTTGTGCATGATTTTTGCACATCTTTTTTGGATGCGATGGTTTTCGGTCCATGGTTTTGGGCACGATGGTTTTCGGTCCATGGTATTGGATGCTTCAGCATGTATAAATATGTATTGTAACATTGAAAGGAATATAATGAAAAATCAAGCTGGTAGTCCTGGTTTTGGGATCCAAGGGAAAATCTCTGTGTATATGTGTTTTATGTGTTATGCTCTCGCATCGTTTATTTTCTGTGTTTTAGAATTCGTATGCAAGTAATTTCTGCACGGGGTTAAAACCTACACTACTCCTACTCCTAGATACAATATTTGCTTGCAACGTCTCTATCATTTCATTATTCTTTGTAGAAGCATTTTCATCATCATTAGGAGGAATATTATACTTACTATGATAATTTTGAACATAGTTAGAAAAATTCATCATAATCATTGCTTGGAAAATATTCATTACCATCACCACTTGAAGAAATTCTTCACTACCAACATCTGTGCTTTTGAAATCCTGACTCGAACTAAATTTTTCACCATCTTTATCTATTCTTTTGAAATCCTCATCACCATGAGTATCTTTGAAACATTCACTTAGAGAAAACACATTATTCACATTTGTACCTCTAAAATTATCATTTGCAAGAAACTCTTCATCCTCCCCTTCATAACTATTTCTCGCATAATCTTTAGGATTATGACTAAGTGGAAAATATGATTCTCTATTCATAGTCAAATTATCATTTGCAGGAAATTTTTCATCCTCCCCTTCATTAGTGGTGGTCTCATAATCCTTGGGATTAGGACTACGTGGAAACTTCGAATTTCTATTTAATGGAAATTATTCATCCTCCCCTTCGTGAGTGGTGCTCTCATAATACTTAGGATTATAACTAAGTGGAAACTTTCAATCTCTATTTACTGGAAATTGTTCATCCTCACCCTCCCTTCTTCAGCGGTTCTCTCACAATCCTTAGGATTAGGACTATGTGGAAAATTTGACTCTGGAAATTTTTCATCCCCCCCCCTTTATCACTGATGCTCTCATAATCCTTAGGATTAGGACTATGTGGAAAATTTGACTCTGGAAACTCTTCATCCCCCCCTTCATCAGTGGTGCTCTCATAATACTTAGGATTAGGAATAAGTGGAAAATTTGACTCTCTATGTACTAGAAATTCTTCATCCTACCCTTTGTCAGTGGTGCTCTCATAATCCTTAGGATTAGGACTAAGTGGAAAAATTGACTCTCTATTCACATGAAATTCTTTTTATTGCCATTCATCGATGTTGCTCTCATCATCCTTAGGATTAAGACCCAGTGGAAAATTTGTCTCTCTATTCATAGTGAAAGAATTTATGTTAAATTCATCAAAATGAATAGATTTGTTGCATGACGAAGATGTCGATGCTATAGAAAGAAAAAGTTAACTATCAAAAGAATCCATGACCTTCAACTAGAATATGTCGAATGATATAAATGCACTCTCTCCTGATGACAATTTTGTTGGGTGTGGGGCTTGATTATCTTCTGTATTCAAAGGTATTGCCACATTGGACCCCAATTCGAAATGGGGCGGCAACGCCACCCGTAAAATATTCGTTACAGGGGGGATCCAGGGGGGGGCGGCTGCAACCTTTAAGGAGCCCCCCCCCCTGGCGGGGGGTTTCAGGGGCAGCACCCCCGAAGCTAAGAATATATGTAAAATTGCCTTGTAAAAGTATAGTAATTTCTAGTCAATCTAGGTTGTTCATTACGCGGAGATCTGATGGTAGAAGTTATGTTTAATTTAGGATTTTTTGCCCTAAAAGGAAACCTCTCACTATATATGAGGGAATTGTATTGCGTCTATGTATATCTGCATTTTGAGTGAGAAAGAGAGAGGAGATTGAGAGCGAAGAGGGTGTTACAATGGATCTGCTGTAGGTTGTATCTCTTCATTTTGTTGGATAATATAAAAGGAAGGACTAGTTGTTTCTCCGTGGACATAGCCCAAACTGGGTGAACCACGTATATCTGTGTCTCTCTTGTTTTATGTGTTTTTTGTGTTTATATTTCTGCAATATTTTATGTGTTCCATTGCTTCGTAATATATAATTTTCTAACAAATTTATAGCTTAGAGATTGAAAATTTCCCTCTAAAGTTCCCCCCTGTTGTATCTCTGAGATGATAATGGTCATCTATCATGCCAAGGAATTTAAGATATTTTTTTTTGGGGGGGGGGGGGGGGTTATTTTAATTTTTGGTGGACCAATGTATGAAACAAATTTAAAACAATGATGACTAGCCTTCTTGAATAATACTAATATTAACCAAAGGGTTGCTATTAAATTCCACACAATGATTTAGCTTATCTCGTGATGAGTAGAAACATAAAGATGATATGACTATTACAGTGTTCAAATAGAAAATTAAATAACCATAGGTAAGAAAAACTTCAAACAATGTTCAGAAAGTTTGACAAAATATGCCTAAGATTACAAAGACACTGATGATTTTATGATTTAGAGGGAATTACTTAAACAAATAGTTTTTATAATTCATTCTCTTTAAAGATGATCACTTCAGAAAGCTCATAATAGTGAATTGGGACTCAACTACTCCTATCTGGTTATCTTTGTAAAACTTAAGAATATGAAGAAAACATAGTGAATGAAAACTAGAAAACTTACAAGGAATATGAAACCATATGAATCAAAATTCAGAATCATTTGCTTTGGTATTAATAATTCAGAAAAAGTTGAGTACATTTAGTTCTTATAAACGTTTCTTTAAGGTTGCAACCCCTTAATAAATCGTTAAAGAGAGTTATTTATACAATCTTAGAGCTAAGAAAATATCTTAAACAAATTTACAAAAATAGATTAATACAAAATCAGGAATATGAACTGATAGTCGATCTGTCATTATTTTAGTGTTGAACTATTGATGGATGTCCCTGGAAATGTTGAATGCTGCTAACTTGTTGATGACTGTCCTTGGAAATGTTGAATGTTGTTTGATCCTCCTTTTAGTCGAGTAAATCAGTTAACTATTCCCAATGTTTCTCACCTAGGATAGATAACTTAGTCACCCTTCGATAAACCTCATCCATTTATGTATATTTAGTAAAAGTAGGTTTCACTAAAAATATATGTCTGATTTCATTTAGGATGAAAAAGGTATCTATAAGTGTATTCAATACAACCCTTGGTGTTGTTGCACCTCTTATGTTTGAAACTATAGCTGCATTGGTGCTGACCTCTGCAAGTTTTCAGACATAATCTTAAATGGGCATTAATTTATCATTTATCACTAGTATAGAGGGAAAACACTTGTTGGTCAAGGGTTCCAACCTGCTGGAAAAACGTTGAACTATGACATTAACACTACTGCATTTCTCCTCAAACTGAAGAATGAGATTTTTCTTTGCAATAATCTTCTTCACTTCCAGTATGGTTGTCGTCTTGTCATTAATACCTAATTCTTCAAGCTCATAGTTGTATTTAGAATTCAAGAACTTGATTATTTCAGCGGAAACTTCTGGCATGTCCTCAAGTTCCTTGGAGATGGTTTCAGTAGCTTCGTGAACTCTCTCCAACAAGTCTTTTTGATCAAAGATTATCCTGATATAAGGTTGTATATCTTTGATTGATTCAATAATCTCTTCCCATAACATTTCCTTTACCAAACCTAGTTTATTTCCAAGGTAAGTTTCTTTGATTTCTTTCTACAATACCTCAATTTGAATTTTTTCCCTTTGCAACTTAGCTGCATGTGAACTATCAGCAACTGCTTTCATGCGTTGTAGTGTCTTCAGTTGATCCTACAATTTCTTCATTTCCTCTGTTTGAATAGATGGATTCTGAACAACTTCAATAACTTGTTCAGCTCCTATTTTTGTTCATGTAGTTGCTGATGTGCCTGAGGTAGAAGTTGTAGTTATAGAGACTGTTGTAAGAGGAATTATATCGATTGGAATATTGGCCCCTTTTACAATTTCCTCTTTCTCTTTGACAAGTTTCTCCATTTGCTACTCCATTTTCTACTCCATATATTTTATTTGTAGATTTTGTTCCATGATGAGCTTCATCATGTCAAATTTCTGAGTTTCAGTTTCTTCAATCTCTTTAGTCATTGGGTCCTCTGAAGCTGGAAATTTTAGCTGCTTCCTTAATGCTGAAATCTCAATGTTTTTTGTCTTGACAATTTCTTTTGCATCCTTTATATCAGAGGGATCATATCCCATCTTCAACACCAGATATTCCAAAGCTTTGATCTTGGTGTCTTTGGCCAATGAGGAAACTTTCTCAAGCTTAAGCTATGACTGTGTATTAGCCAAGGGAACCTGCATTTTTTACAGACTCATGGCAATGTCAGTTAAAGCATAAGAAATCATTTGGCCAATCTGTTTGTGCATCTCAATTTGGTCAATTGGATTTACATCTTTAACATACAATTCAAAAGGAGATTTGCTTCTAGTAATGTGCAGTAGCCTTGGGCTATGGAATCTGAGCTTGTAAGAAAGCCATATGCATTTTACCTTTCTCAGAGTCAAAGACTGAAAGAAGCCTGGCTTGAGAATTAGAAGAATGTTTCCAGAATTGAGTATAAGTATTCAACTTTAACTCCTCATTCTTCTTCTTAATTTCACTGAAGACATGAAAAATGTCATCTTCTTTATCCTTCTGACTGCTTTCACTGGTCTGAATCACCTGTTGTTCATGAGATGTGGTGGAATGAGTGGGAGAGTGAATAGTATGTCCACCAGACTGTGTAAAAAGAGAGGTTTCTCCAAGTCCATCAAATTTTGTTTTCTGTAACTCAATATTGTTAGAAAATTATATATTATAGTGCAATGGAACACATAAAATATTGTAGAAATATAAACACAGAAAACACATAAAACAAGAGAGACACGGATATACATGGTTCACCTAGTTTGGGATACATCCACGGAGAAATAGCAAGTCCTTCTTTTTATATTATCCAGCAAACTGAAGAGATACAACCTACAGTAGATCCGTTGTAACTCCCTCTTCACTCTCAATCTCCTCTCTCTTCCTCACTTAGAATACAAATCTACATAGACGCAATACAATTCCCTCATAAATAGTGAGGGGTTGCCTTCTAGGGCAAAAAACCCTAAATCAAACATAACTTCTATCATCATATTTTGCCTAATGACTGGCCCAAATTTACTAGATATTACTATACTTTTACAAGGAAATTTTACATATATTCTTAGCTTTGGGGGCACTGCCCCCAAAACCCGCCCAGGGGGGGGCTCCCAAAAGGTCGCAACCGCCCCACCCTGGACCCCCCTGCAACAAATATTTTATGGGCGTCGTTGCCGCCCCATTTCAAACCGGGGTCCAATGCGGCAATACCTTTGAATATAGGAGATAATAAAGCTCCACACCCAGCAAATAGTTTCACTCAACTTGGAAGAGAGCCTAGGTCTCTTATTTCTATGTACAATTCTAAAACCTTGACTTGATGCTTCAGTTGTATGGGATGATTGTTCTTCCTTCCCTCGTTTAGTTGTCTTTTCTTGTGCAAGTGGAGTTTGTACATTGGAAGTAGAGACTACCTGTTCTTCATCTCCTTGAAGGGTGTTATCCTTCCACTCTGACTGATTTTTTTACTGCTCTATTCCAGGTCTGGCAGTATGATGGTATGCAGTGAATTTGTTTTCAACTATGAGCCTAGAAATCACTCCCATTGGGTCATAAGACCAAGTGAAGCTGAGGCCAAACTTCATTTGCTTCAATAACCCATCTGCTTCTTCTCCTGCTGCTCTAGTATTAAAGATGAATGGACCAACTTGAGCCTTTAGCTTGAATTGTGATTTCTTCTTTGCAGCCACAAAATGTATTTCATCTGCATTTAATCTCTGCCTAATATATTATAATCCAAAAATTATGATAGGGGGGTACTTTGGAAGATTGTAGGGTGGAAGCTCATAGTCATAGACTCTGATCTCTGTATAATTTTGGTAAAGATAACAATCTCCTATTGTGGCTTGATCAACTAGTTGCAATACTTTCACAATTTCATCACTTATTCTTGATACTGGAGTGTTGCTCATAAGATTAATGGTTGGATGAACAAACAAGTCTATGAATTGTTTATATGTAAATTCTTCCTTCTCCTTCATTCCCATAGAACTTGTCCAAAAGATAACTGATTGTTGGTTGCCTTCTTCATCTAGCTTCTACAAGGTGAATGGAAACTTGTCTCCTTGAAAATATATAAAAAGATATACAAGTGTTGAAGCATACTCGAATACCTCTTCAGTGTTGCACTGGACAAATTGTTCATGAATGGCCTTAGCTAGAAATTGGCTAAAGTTATAATGAACAATGGGTTTGGAACCAGCAGAAAAGATAGATAAGAAACTAATGATGGCTTCATTTACATATTGATCAGAATTGTAACCAAGAAGATAAGAAAGAATGGTGGTAATTTGCTTGGTTTTGTCTGGGAATATAGATGAATCATAGGGAGGGTTTCTTTTAGGCAGAGGGCTATCCACAACTAGGAAAAGTTCTAGAGTTTGAGCTCTTTTAGTGAAATCTAGCTTTACATAGGCTTCTGTTAGGCTTTCATTGAATGGGGTCATAGGGTTCATGGAATTTCCTGACAAATTCAGGTGCTCTGTGTATCTGAGGGAAGATGTAATGAGGAAGGTGGGAGTGCCAAAGTCCTATTTCATTTGTTTGATCAACTAATTGATCCTCCATCCAGCAGTTGATTTCAAACAAATCGAATTCAAACAAAGTCTCATTGATTTTATAGTCTTTGTCGACCAAGGGAGCGTGATGGAAGTCAACTTGTGGATGAATGAGAGGATTGGGGGTTTCTGCAACTTATTTTCCTTTAGGAGGCATTCCATTAATTTAATTGGCACGCTGAAAGTGACAAAAATTGGAATAATTGGGATGAAACACAGTGATAATAGAATAACAGTGTAAGTGAAAATGGATTAGGTGGACCTGGATGTTGGCTTGCTTCTAAACATAATTGAAATTTTGTTGAATGATGATTTTGTCGTTTTGGCTGCAAGCTACAAGTATCCAGTGAATTATGGGAATGCACTATGTAATAGTTTTTATGAAAAACATGGCTTATAATGAATAAGATGGAGCGGGTCCGTTAATCAACAGTTAAATCCTCATTAATTCTCCAACAGGGCTAATAAACAGATAAATGGAATATTAATGTGTGAGGGGTGGCGAATTAATGGAAAATAGTCAAAGAGACGACAATTGATTGGACATAGGAAGTGACATGGGGGCAGACGTGGACGATGACGTAGGAGCGGTGGTAAATGGTTGAATGAAAACCGCATGCAGGAGTAAGTTCGAGTGGTAAGTTGTTTCGAGATTTTAAGTCCCTAATAACTAGGATGGGGGAAAAGCAGTTTTAGAGGGCGGTTTTCAAAACTGTCGACTTCGGACCCCCCGCTGATAACGTTCAGACAACAAGGGGGGACGAGGAGTGATGTAGGTCATCAGATCTTAGGAGAATGTGTGAGATGAAGAAGAAAATGAATGAGGTTTAAGATCGTGGTGGAAAGTGATGGTGGGGTCAAGAGTTATGACAGATGTGACATGCGTGGGGTATTGGCGAATGAATGGATAATGTGCAAATATTACACCGTAACATTGATATTTTGTAAATAATGTTTAATTTAAACAATTCATTATATGCACATGTATGCAATGTTCTAACTTTAGGATAAAACTCCTTTCATGCTCCAATGGTATTTTATTTGTCTACTCACCCTTAACTTTCCTAACCTTTTTTCACAATCTTAGTCACCTGAGTGCATTTATACTAGAAACTCAACATTTTCCTTTTAATGATTAATCTACTTCTATCCCTTATTGCTTCCATTGGCTCAGATTAAACTGTTGAGCCAATTTTATTTGCTACCTATTGACAAAATTTTAAATAAAATTCAATGATGATTAAACTGTATAATTGGATTGTATGAACTAGTGTGGCATTTAAACAATCTCCACACAACTTTTTATTTGCAAAAATAAACTTGACTAAGAGTAGTGGCATTTGGATTTGCAACACTTTCAGAATTTATTATTTTTTCTTTTATTTCATATCTAACATTTTATTTTTTTGACTTCCTTTTTTAGGGCATCTATTCTAACATTTTATTTGATATGGACTTATTAATCAAAATATGCCTAACATTTTTTGATTCAATATTCTTTTTGTCCATATCCTAATTTAACATTTTTTGAAATATATTTTCATTTTTTGACTAATTGATGCTAACTTACCAAAACCAAAAAATGCTACAACATCGGCTCTAACTGGGGACTGCTTTCTCCTGTAGAATGCAAAGAAACTGCAAATCCATGTGCCTTCTCCTCGGGCTATGGAGTCTTTGTTGTGAAAAACTCACACTGATAGTTTGAAAAGTAAAATAAACCGCACTTTTTACAATGATAGTAATGAAATCTACTTCAATTTCTCAATACTGAATGTAATGTTTAAGAAATCTTCCATTAACAAGATAATTGGAATATAGTCCCTCAATATTTTGTAGCACAAAAGTGTTGTTTCCTTTACTTTAGCAATAGCTAGAGATCAAACCATAGGTTGTCAAAATTGCCATGTTTTCCCTTGTCTTCTCTTTTGGAATCCCATCTTAGAACTAGATCATCATCCTTGAAGTATCTTTCCCTGGCTCTTCTATCAAACATGTTCTTCATATTATTATGATACTTTTTCAATTTGTATTGAACTTCATCTCTATTTTCATTTAGTTCAATAATTTGATTTATTCTCCTTGAAAAATCATCAGGTTCATCAGTTGAATCCTGCAGAAACTTCAAAACAGGGAAGGCCAAGTTGGTAGGGAAAATTGCATCTTCCTATAGATTAACTGAAAAGGATATTTTCCAGTAGATCTTTTTGGAGTAATCCTGTTTATGCAGACTGCATAAATTATATGAGTGTCCCAACTCTTTTTATGATCTGCTGAAGTCTTTTTTATCACCTTTACTAGACTTTTATTGGATGATTCTGCAAGACCATTACCTTGAGGATAATATGGAGTGGAATGATGTAGCAGAATCTAATATTTCTGGCAAAACTCAATCATTTTAACACTGGAAAGTGTTGTGGCATTGTCAGTAACAATCTGGGTTGGGCAACCAAACCTAGATAATATGTTTTCTTCAATGAATTTGATTACTACTCAATCAGTAGCATTTCTTACTAGAATTTCTTCCACCCATTTAGTAAAGTAGTATATCGCGGTTAAGATCCATCTATGTTGATTGCTTGAAGTAGGATGAATCTCTCCAATAAAATCCAATCCCCATTGGAGAAAAGGTGTTGAGACTATTGTAGGGATCAGTGGAAGAGCTACTAGTTTTTGCTTACTAGCAAACATCTGACAAGGAACACAACTCCCGACTTTTTCTCCTACTTGTAAGAACAACGTTGGCCAACAAAATCCTGCTCTTAATATCTTGTATGTTATTGTTCTCCAAGCATAATGTCCTCCATAAAATCTTGTATGAAACTGATCAATGGTCCCTTCAACCTCTGATTATATTAAACATAATAATAAAATATTGAGTGGGTCTTTCTAGTATAAATTTTCATTT
This sequence comes from Pinus taeda, assembly GCA_000404065.3. Taxonomy (NCBI): domain Eukaryota; kingdom Viridiplantae; phylum Streptophyta; class Pinopsida; order Pinales; family Pinaceae; genus Pinus; species Pinus taeda. The sequence goes on from APFE030892459.1 coordinate 251,210, forward strand.
ATGATATAGTATTTGACTACTTTCAATTCGAGAGTTTTACATTGACTTTTGGAGAATGATGCTGGACATTCAAAATGGATTAATAAATTTACAATATCTTGATACCAATTTGATCAAAGATATTTCTCATCAATGTGTAGAGAGATGGTCTGATCTGAAGGTAAAGGTTCTTGTGGATTCTCCCCTTCTGCATAGACATAAGGTTCTTGTGGATTCTTCCTATCTGAACTTTGGGAAGGTTCTTGTGTATTCTCCCCTTGTATTTCCAAAATAGAGTTGATGCACAACACTTTACAATTGGATTCAGCTAGAAGCTTAGTTAATCCTTGACCCTTTACTAGCTTTGTGGTTTTGATAGTTAGATCAAACTCCAGTATTTGAGTGATCCATCTACCCCTCTTCCCATCAGTGTTTGGTTGGGTTAAAATGGTTTTTGCAACATTGTTAGGAACATAAGCAAATGTAGGACATACATCCTAAATGATTTGAGGGCTTGTATAAGGGAATAGGCTTGCTTCTTAATTATGTCATACTTAAGCTTGATGTCTCTCATAACCTTACTAAAAAATGTTATTGGTTGGTCATGGGAATCTTCATTCTTTTGTAATAAAAAAGTAGTAAGGGTTGTTTCAGAAGCAAATGAAAAGATACTGAATGGTTTGGTATTATCAGGGCTCGCCAAGGTTGGAGCTTCAGAGATAGCTTTCTTGACTTGATCAAATGCATACCTAGAAGAGATAGTCCATTTAGCTTCATGATCCTTTCTGAGCATATCAGTTATGTCTTTTATAATTTCAACATAATTTGGAATTAACCTTCTTAAAAAATTAATCTTACCTAGAAAAGCTTGAATCTCTTTCTTATTTCTAGGTAATGATAATGTTTTTATAGCAGAAACACGTTTGGGATCAATCACCACCCCTTCTTTTGAGATTATATGGCCTAGCAGCTTTCCTTCTTTGATAGCAAACAAAGAATTTTTAGGATTCAAGGAAACCCCAAATTACATACACCTGTCAAAAACCTTCATCAAGTGCTTTAGATGTTTCTGATCAGAATTAGAAAAAACAGTCATGTCATCAAGATAAATGACTACAAATTTTTTTACCTGACCCACAAAAGCTATGTCCATAGCTCTCTGAAAAGCATTCTAGAATACATAAATATACCCCGGGGTGTAGTAAAAGTTGTCTTCTCTTTGTCTGTTGGATCAACATTTATCTGATTGTAACCTGAAAAGCCATAGAGCATGGAAAGTCTTTGTGCTCCTGAAACCATCTGAAGTAACTGATCCAGTTTGGATAAAGGGTAGTTATATTTTAATGATGCTTTATTCAAATTCCTAAAGTCCACACAAAGTCTGATTTCTCCATCATTCTTTCTAACAGGAACTAAATTGGCAACCCAATTAGAGTATCTGAGAGGCACAATAATATGGGCATCTAGAATTTTCTTTATTTCCTTTTCTACAGTTGGTAGAAGAACTGGATTAATCCTCCTAAGTTCCTGTTGATAAGGCTTATTTTCTAGTTTTAAAGGAATCTTATGTTGTATCTGTTAGGGTCCTATAATAATAGGATTCATAATTTTGAATTGACTATGATTAGTCTTGTAATATTGTACATACTTTTGCTTTATGCAAAATGTTTCCCCATATTAAAAATAAAAAATGTAAAGAGGGTAAGTCCTAAAAGAAAAATCAAAGGAATGAAAGAAAAAGATCAAAAAAGAAAATAAAATATGAACCCCACCAAAAAGAGATAAAAAATAGATTCTGAAAATGATGCAAATTCAAATGCCACTACTTTTTACTTTGCCTTACAAAATAAGATTATGTACAGCTTGTCAAAAATGCCACAATCCATGATGGTCAAGTAGTTTAATCTTGATTCATTCATGCTTTAAATTTCATGATGATAGATAGATAATAATGATCTAGCCAAACTGTTTACTCTTGGTAGATCAGTAGTTAGGTAGAGAATAATAATGACCTCATCAGTTTAATCTGAGCCATTGGAAGTCATAAGATTAGAATTAGATAGTTTGATTATCAAAGAAAAAGAAATAAAGGGTCAACAAGCTCAAATGCACCCAATAAATGAAGATAAAATGCTAGGGTAAATAAAGGGTAGGTAAAAGAGGTTTTGGAATGCATAAGGTTGCTAGCTCAAATGCACCTTCATCATGCTTAATCATATGTTTCATGTGCAAGAGGAATTATCAAAGAAAGAGGACATTCACAAAAGTCGTATATTACTTTGGGTATTTACCCTAAAAAGTTTTATATAATTTTAGGCCTAAAAGCTCATTCACTAATTTCCCCTTCTTGATTCCAAAGGACCCTTCCCTTTTCATTTCCCCTTATTCTAACACATTTCCATTGTAAAAACCCTTTCCCTTCATTTTAACCCCTTTTCCCTTTATTTCACACCTTTCCCTAGACATTTCCCTTTAAAAACCATTCTCCCCTTATCAATTTCCCTTTTCCATTTAAACCCACTAAAACCCCCTTATCCTAAGTTTAAATAATGTATCGGGCCCCATTGAAAGACCCTCCCTGATACCCTTTTAACTTATATCCCTAGTATATTTCTTCCCAGGTCCCGCATTTTATTAATACCCATCGCATATATTACTTCCCTTTACATTTAATTAAAACCCAACCCCACACCCCGACTCATCCCTCGCAACTCCGCCACGCGATAACCCTCCGATCACCCACCTCTAGATCCAACGACCCATACCCATATCGTGTGCTCCGATTGTCCAACTGTTAAAAGATCAAAAGCACGCGAGATTTGTGGTTTTACCCGATCGCCTTTTTGCTACATGGCAGCCCCACATTATATCGCATCCTCTAAAAAATACCACCCTACACTCAAAAGTAGTGAGATAATCCATAATACCGCCTCCCTGTGTAAGAAGAAACCACCTACTGTTCAAACTAAATCCCACACCCAAAAGTTTAACCACTGTTGGTTAAAAACCAAAAACTTGCCCTTTCCATTCTTTTACTGTTATTTTGTTGCAAAGAACCTCTGCCAACCAGTTCTAAAGCCTAGAAACTCTACTCAACTGTTTTAACCCATTTACGACCAGAAGATGCTACAGACTCCAATTTGAAACAACATAAAGACCATTGAAGCCTTAGAAAGCCTCTGCTGCCCCCAGAGAACCTGTCTGCATACCAAATCTTCATTTTCTAGTTATTCCTGAAAGTACCAGAAAGGCCATGTACTTAAGCTCTATACAGTATTTATAATAGGTTAATCAATTGAAGTAATTAAAAACCTTGCCAAACTAAAGAAACCCACTGTGCATCCAAAAAACCCTTTTTTGCAGACTGTATTCACCTTTCACACTATTCCAGAGGTCCTAACCCTACTCCTTAAGCCAGATAGTGATTAATTCAATAAAATAAACAAAATTATGGCTTCCCAAAGAATTCTGAATTAAAAACCCCTGCAAACTCCTCACATGGATATTGACCACCTCCCATTGGCCGACAGAGATTTCCAGGTCAAAGACACAACCTCCCTTAGCCATTTATTGAAACTCCACTACTAGAGTAAAGACAATTTCCTCAACCACATAATGGCAGAAGTGTCCTCAAACACATAATTTTATTAATTAGAAAAAAATAATTACATAATTGATTTGCAAGAGCTTACACCCGAACCACACAAACACTCTTGCAATGAGCTATTTATAAGCTCCATGTCCTAACTACCTCTAATTATGGATCACTTATTAAATAACAAGTGTCCATTTACAATAAATGCTATTCAAACCAACTAGCTAACTAATCTCCTAAAATAGAGCCTAAGATACGACACATTTGGAGAGTCATATCTTGTTACAACAATATACTAATTCTAATTGTCTCTATTAAATAACTAATCATTCTAGAATAATAATTATTAATTTAATTTCTTAAATTAATAATTATTTTATTTCAATTTTATAACCTATGATATGAATTATTTTTGGAATCATCTACATCTCCCTATTGGGGGGGGAACCAAAGATACATTACAACAGATACCAAGTTCATCTCTGAACTTAGTAAATTTTATTCTGCCAAGCGGTTTCGTGAAAATGTCGGAGATCTGATCTTCAGAAGGACAATAAACTGGCTTGAGGACATCTTTGGCAATGAGAGATTTGCTATGATGATACTTGGTGTCCACATGCTTTGTCTTTGAATGAAAAATTGGGTTCTTGGCAAGTTTGATGGCTGATTGGCTGTCGATGAATAATGATGTAGCTTCTGCCTCAGAAATGCCCAAATCCTGCAAAATTCGGCGCAACCAAACAATTTCACATGCTCATTCCCATGCTGAAATGTACTCTGCTTCTGCTGAAGAAGTGGCCACTGTAGCTTGTTTCTTACAACTCCAAGATACTACTGCTGACCCCATATTCATTAAATAACCTGATGTTGATGCTCGATCATCAATACTCCCAGCAAAGTCGGCATCAGAATATCCACCAAGTACAAAATTTTTAGTCTTTGTGTAAAGAAGACCAAAAATTTTTGTTCCTTGGATATATCGAAGAACTCTTTTGGCTGCATTCCAGTGGCTTTCTCGTGGTTCCTGCATAAAACGTGAAATAATACTGACTGCATAAGATAGATCAGGACGAGTATTTGTCAAATAAATCAAGCTGCCAATCAACTATCTGTAAGTTGTACTGTCCACCTTTTCCCCCCCTTCATATTTTGAAAGTTTCAAGTTTTGCTCCATGGGGGTGAGAACAGACTTGCAATCTTGCATGCCAAATCGTTGAAGAACCTCTGCTGCATACTTACTCTGAGAAATGAAAATATGATGTGGACGTTGGAAGACTTCAACTCCAAGATAGTAGTGAAGTAATCCCAAATCTGTCATCTTAAAACCTGCATGTAACTCCTTTTCACTTGTGCAATATGATCATCATGGTTGCCAGTAATGATCAAATCATCTACATGCATAACAAGAATTACCATATATTTTCCCTGTTGTCGCATATACAAAGTATCATCAGATTCACTTCGTTGAAAACTAACTTTCTTAAGGTATTCATCCATCTTTGCATACCAAGCTCGGGGAGCTTGTCTTAACCCATATAAAGCCTTGATCAATTTGCAGACTTTATGTTCTTGTCCTTCAACTTCAAAACCTGGTGGTTGGGTCATATACACGTCCTCGTGTAAATCCCCATTGAGAAAAGCACTTTTCACATCCATTTGATGAACTTTCCATCCTTTTTGAGCGGCCAATGCAAGTGTTAATCGGATGGTGTTCCATTTTGCCGTTGGAGCAAAAGTTTCTTCATAATCAATGCCTTCCTGCTGCGCAAAACCTTTTGCGACAAGTTGAGCTTTATACTTGTCAAGTTCTCCCTTTTGATTATACTTAATTCTGTAAACCCATTTGCATCCTATGGGTTTAACATTTGCTGGACAATCAACAAGTTTCCAAGTGTTGTTATCAATTACGGCTTGATATTCTTCAACCATAGCCTGTTGCCACTCTTTATGTTTTACTGCCTCTTTGTATGTGGAAGGTTCAGTAAAATCATTTGCTATCAAGGAAAAATTTCCTTCACTTCTATGTGCTCTTCTAGTGCAAGTTTTATTCTATTCATTAGGCTTTACATCTTTCAAAAGTTGAACTGCCCATTTCAGAAGTTGGTGCTCACTTGTTTGTGCTTCTGTAAAGTCCCCATCATTGTAAAGAGGATTAATATAAACTGATGTGCGTCATTCAGGTGAAGAATGTGGGGAATCACTGTTAGAAGAATTGTTGCTGCTTGGAGATGCGGATGAACTGCTTGAAGACCCAGATGATGGTGTTGATGTAGATGACTCATCTTCAGAGGAAGGAAAATCAAGTTCATACCAATTTGGTGAAGTTGGTTGACTTTGCTTTTTATCATTTCTTTTACTTCCCTTAGTTTCTAACTTGTGAAGAAGATTTTCAATTCTCAAGCATCTTACTCTCTTTTCATCAAAATGACATCCCGCTCACAATGAATTTTCCATTGGTCAAAAGACGATACCCTTTCTTCTCATCAGAATAGCCAATCATTGTGCATTTTAAACTTCTCGAGTCAAGCTTAGTTCGTTTTTCTTTCCGAACTAAGGCATAACACACTGACCCAAAAACTCTAAGATGTTTAACTCGAGGTTTGAAACCAAACCAAGCTTCATAAGGTGTGATACCGTCTAAAGAAGCAGTTGGATATCTATTTCTTAAGTAGACAACGGTATGTATTGCTTCCGCCCAATATGTTGGACTTAACCTCTTGAAGGTTAACATGGATCTCACCATTCCTAACAAAGTGCGATTCATTCTTTCGACTACTCCATTTTGCTGTGGAGTGTAAACATTAGTAAGATGTCGTCTTATGCCATTTTCACTGCAATAATTTTTGAGTCATTTGAAGTGAATCTCCCCCATTATCTGTCCTGAAGTACCTATCCTTTTTTCTTTGACTTCATTTTCAACAAGTTGGCGAAAATTTTTAAACTTATCAAATGCTTCTGACTTGTTCTTCAAGAAGTAAACCCACGTCATTCTGTTGAAATCATCAATGAATAGTAAGAAATATTTGCAACCACCAAATGAAGTTTGTAGTGGACCACAAACATCACTGTGAATTAGTTGTAGCCGCCTGTTTGCATGCCATGAACTTGTTGGAAAACTTTCTCGATTTTGTTTCCCATAAATGCAAGCTTCACATTTTGCATTTTCCCTTTTGAATGTGGGAAGTCCTGTAACCATTCCTTGTTTTTGCAATTGAGAAAGACTCTCAAAACTCAAATGTCCATATCTTACATGCCATAGTCTGATAGGTGAAATACCTGTAGTTACTGCCCCTGCAAAATCAGAATGCCTTGGAATAATAGTCCCTTTCATCCGTAACAGTTTTCCATCTTCATAACCTGTCATGACTGTTTTCAAGTTCTGTTTCACTGAATTAATCTTCACTAAACCATCTTCCAGAATCACCTGATGTCCCGCTTGTCGAATCATGACTAAGGAGAGCAAATTTTCCTTGAAACTGGGTACATACCATACATTGGAAATCAATTTTTCTCCAATGTCAGGGAGAAAATTTTTTACTACTCCTTTTCCATAAGGAGTATGTTTTGTATCATCAGCAAGAAAAATTGAATTAAGTTGGCATTCTTGAAAATTCCAGAAAAAATCACGTCGACAAGTCATGTGCTGAGTTGCCCCAGAATCCAAGATCCAGGCATCTTCATAGTCACTTCTAAGATGAGATGAAATTTGTGATGCTGGTGAGGTAGTATAAACATATTCTGAGCTATCTTCATCTTGGTCATTTGCAAATTGTGCTGAATGTTGCTGAAACTTGGGAATTTTATTAAGTGAAGTGCGACAATATTCAGCATAATGGCCAACTTTATTGCATCTTCGACACACAATTTGACTTAAGTCTCTTCCTCTTCCTGAAGATTGTCCTCTGCCTCTGCTTTGACTTCGATTTTGAGATCGCCCTCTACCTTGATTATTATATCCTTGTTCTTGAAAATTGCCTCTTCCTTGGTTGTTTTCTCTACCTTGAAAATTATTTCTTCCTCCTCTGTTAAAATTGTTGCCTCTGCTTTGGCTTCGACCTCGATTATGTGTTGCTTGATTCTGATTCCCTCTGCCTCTTCCTCGAGAACTATCTGCTGACGACTTACTAGTGCTGGCCTCTATGAGAAAAAAATCTTCACCAACTTTCTTCTTCTTCCCAAAAGTTTTATCATGTTGACTTAACATTTCACAAAGTTCATCAAACTTTAGTTTTTCTAATTTCCCAGTTACTTGTAAAGTCTCTAAAAAATGCGTATAGGAAGAAGGAAGCCCAGCAATTACAATTGTGACCATAAAGCTATCATCAATTGTGGGAAAACTAGCAATAATAATTTCTTGCTTGATATTCTTAAGTCTTGAGAGATATTCAAGAACATCACCGCCTTCAGGTAATTTTTGTTGCAACAATTTTAATTGTAGATCGACCTTCTTTGATTCAGGCTGAGTATCAAAGAGGTCTTTAAAAGTTTTCAAGGCAGTCCATGCATCCATGGCATTCTCTATATGTACACACATTTCATCATTTACATACGATTTAATAAGAGCTAAGGCTTTAGCATTCTTGATTTCCCATTTTGCCAGTGCATCTGCATTTGTGGGTTTATTCAGCTTAACATCTCCATCACATATTCCCTGCCATAATTCCTTATAAATGAGTGTGCTTTCGATGAGACGATGCCATGTTTTATAAGATTTGGTGCCTTCTAGTTTGTCGGAATCAGAAAACAAATTAATCAACTTAGACATTGTAGCGTTGAAGGGTCGCACCAAGAATCAGAACAAAAAGGACAAGATAGTCACCACAACACACCACGCAAAAAACACGATCTATCAGGGCTTGGCCTTGACCCTCGAATAGTCGTCAAAACAAGAGAATATTGACTGAGCTTTGCACTTGGCTCTAGTCAATTTCTCAAATTTTACAGGGCTACTTTCAGATTTTGACTTTTTACAATGGTAAAAAAAAGAAGTTACCCCCCCTCAAAGTAAAATTACTTTGAGTTACAATGTGATGATCCCTAAAAAAAACTTCTTAAAAACAAATTACACCTTATTTCTCCAATTTACATATAAAACTCCTTATTACTCCAAAACAAAAAATAAATTTCAAAACATCACCCTTATTACTCCATTACAAGGCCTTTTTTTATTTTTTAAATACTCTTAAAACCTCACTCATCACTCTACTACAAAGCTTTTAAAGCTCACCTTATTTCTCCCAAAATACAATATACCTTATCCCTCCAAATAGAAAATATTCTTTGTCTCTCTCAAAAAATTACAAACAATGGAAAAAACTTTTCACTTCATTAACATTACGAAAATTAAAAAATTAAGAGACTGAATTTTTTTCCGTTGCAGGCTCTCCTCCACACTGGCTGAAGGGTAGATTCTTGCTGGTAGGCTTCTTGCTCACGCTGGCTGGCTCACGTTGAGTACATCTCTCTGGCTTCACGCTGGCTATCCACATAAACAAGAACTCGAAAACCCAACGTCTCAAGATCGAATCTTTAGAGTGTCACAAGCCATTAGTAGGAAGGAGTCCAAGCATTCTGAAGGATATTGAAGCTTTCGACCAGGAATTATCTTCCCGCTGGTAATCGGTAAATATGTTGAGGAAAGCCGGAGCTAGCGTAACCAGTGCTGCCCGCGCAGCTCATGCGTCGGCTATGGGTGGCGTGAGGGCTTATCACGAGAGAGTGGTCGACCATTACAATAACCCTCAGAATGTTGGATCCTTCGACAAGAACGACCCTGATGTCGGCACAGGTCTGGTTGGTGCTCGAGCTGCTGAATACATGAAACAAAAAACTTTTTGCAAATTTGATAAGCCACCCAAAATTTATTAGTGATACAAAGCTGGCAATAGCTGATGCTTACAAACAAACAGACAAGGAATTTCTCAATACAAAAAATAGTCAACACAGAGATGCTGGGTCGACTGCATCAACTGCAGTTCTTGTAGGGGATTGATTACTGGTTGCAAACGTTGGGGATTCGAGAGCTGTTATATGCAGGGCTGGAAAAGTTGTTGCTCTTTATGTCTCTTAGAAATAATTAATTCTATTTTCGCAGAATTCGCCAGAAGGCAGTATGTAAACAACAGTCCCTTAACTGTCCCTTAACCGTGCGCTCAATCATACGCTGAGCAATTTTTTTATAGTAAAAAACAATGAATTTTAGATTTAAAAAAATCTAAAATCAGTCATAAAATTTATTTTCTTTTTAAACAAAACTGTACAATTTCCATACCAATGATTTGCTGGCCAACTGAATGGAGTTTTCCAGGACTTTGTTGAGCTGAAATCTCCTCAAATCCACTGCAGCATTACTGGAGCTTTGATACCACAATAATGGCAGAAGTGTCCTCAGACACATAATTTTGTTAATCAGAAAAAAATAATTACATAATTGATTTGCAAGAGCTTACACCCGAACAACCAAACACTCTTGCAATGAGCTATTTATAAGCTCCATGTCCTAACTACCTCTAATTATGGATCACTTACTAAATAACAAGTGTCCATTTACAATAAATGCTATTCAAACCAACTAGCTAACTAATCTCCTAAAATAGAGCCTAAGATACGACACATTTGGAGAGTCATATCTAGTTACAACAATATGCTAATTCTAAAAGTCTCGATTAAAATTAAACATTCTAAAATAATAATTATTAATTTAATATCTTAAATTAATAATTATTTTATTCTAATTTTATAACCTATGCTCAATTGTATTTTTGGATCACCTAACATTCCCCCCTGTGATCCAAAGATACATTACAACAAATACCAAGTTCATCCCTGAACTTAGTAAATTTTTTTCTGCCAAGCGGTTTCGTGAAAATGTTGGAGATCTAATCTTCGGAAGGACAATAAACTGGCTTGAGGAAATCTTTGGCAATGAGAGATCTGATATGATGATACGTGGTGTCCACATGCTTTGTCTTTGAATGAAAAACTGGGTTCTTGGAAAGTTTGATGGCCGACTGGCTGTCAATGAATAATGATGTAGCTTCTGCCTGAGAAATGCCCAAGTCCTGCAAAATTCTGCGCAACCAAACAATTTCACATGCTGCTTCCCATGCTGAAATGTACTCTTCTTCTGTTGAAAAAGTGGCCACTGTAGCTTGTTTCTTACAACTCCAAGATATAGCTGCTAACCCCATGTTCATTAAATAACCTGATCTTGATGCTCGATCATCAATACTCCCAGCAAAGTCGGCATTGGAATATCCACCAAGTACAAAATTTTTAGTCTTTGTGTAAAGAAGACCAAAATCTTTTGTTCCTTGGATATATCGAAGAACTCTTTTGGCTGCATTCCAGTGGCTATCTCATGGTTCCTGCATAAAACGTGAAAGAATACTGACTACATAAGATAGATCAGGACGAGTATTTGTCAAATATATCAAGCTGCCAATCAACTGTCTGTAAGTTGTACCGTCCACCTTCCCCCCCTTCAAATTTTGAAAGTTTCAAGTTTTGCTCCATGGGGGTGAGAACGGGCTTGCAATCCTCCATGCCAAATCACTGAAGAACCTCTGCTGCATACTTACTCTAAGAAATGAAAATATGATGCGGACGTTGGATGACTTCAACTCCAAGATAATAGTGAAGTAATCCCAAATCTATCATCTTAAAACCTGCATGTAACTCCTTTTTCACCTGTGAAATATGATCATCATGGTTGCTAGTAATGATCAAATCATCTACATACATAACAAGAATTACCAGATATTTTCCCTATTGTCGCACATACAATGTATCATCAAATTCACTTCTTTGAAAACCAACTTTCTTAAGGTATTCATCCATCTTTGTGTACCAAGCACGGGGAGATTATTTTAATCCATATAAAGCCTTGATCAATTTGCAGACTTTATGTTCTTGTCCTTCAACTTCAAAACCTAGCGGTTGGGTCATATGCACTTCCTCCTGTAAATCCCCGTTTAGAAAAGTAGTTTTCACATCCATTTGATGAACTTTCCATCCTTTCTGAGCAGCCAATGCAAGTGTTAATCAGATGGTGTTCCATTTAGCTGTAGGAGCAAAAGTTTCCTCATAATAAATGCCTTCCTGTTGCACAAAACCTTTTGCAACAAGTCGTGCTTTATACTTTTCAAGTTTTCCTTTCTGGTTATACTTAATTCTGTAAACTCATTTGCATCCTATGAGTTTAACATTTGATGGACAATCAACAAGTTTCCAAGTCTTGTTATCAATTATTGCTTGATATTCTTCAACCATAGCCTGTTGCCATTCTTTATGTTTTACTGCCTCTTTGTATGTGGAAGGTTTAGTAAAATCATTTGCTATCAAGGAAAAATTGCCTTCACTTCTATGTGTCCTTCTGGTGCCTATTTTATTCTGCTCATCAGGCTTTACATCTTTCAAAAGTTGAATTGCCCATTTTGGTAGTTGATGCTCACTTGTTTGCGCTTCTGTAAAGTCTCCATCATTGTAAAGAGGATTAATATAAACTGAAGTTCATTGTTCAGGTGAAGAGTGTGGAGAATCACTGTAAGAAGAACTGTTGCTGCTTGGAGATGCAGATGAACTACTAGAAGACCCAGTTGATGTTGTTGATGGCCTGGATGACTCATCTTCAGAGGAAAGAAAATCAAGTTCATATCAATTTGGTGAAGTTAGTTGACTTTGCATTTTTCCATTTCTTTTACTTCCTTTAGTTTCTAACTTGTGAAGAAGATTTTCAATTTCTTCAGCACTCTTACTCTCTGTTTCATCGAAAATGACATCCCTGCTTACAATGATATTTCCATTGGTCAAAAGACGATACCTTTTCTTCTCATCAGAATAGCCAATCATTGTGCATTTTAAACTTCTTGAGTCAAGCTTAGTTCATTTTTCTTTCAGAACTAAGGCATAACATACTGATCCAAAAACTCTAAGATGTTTAACTTGAGGTTTGAAATAAAACCAAGCTTCATAAGGTGTGATTCCATCTAAAGATGCAGTTGGAGATCTGTTTCTTAAGTAGACAATTGTATGAATTGCTTCTGCCCAATATGTTGGACTTAACCTCTTGAAAGTTAACATGGATCTCGCCATTCCTAACAAGGTGTGATTGATTCTTTCGACTACTCCATTTTGTTGTGGAGTGTAAACATTAGTAAAATGTCGTCTTATGCCATTTTCACTGCAATAAGTTTTGAATTCATTTGAAGTGAATTCTCCCCCATTATCCATCCTGAGAGTACCTATCTTTTCTTTAACTTCATTTTCAACAAGTTGGCAAAAAATTTTAAACTTATCAAATGCTTCTGAATTGTTCTTCAAAAAGTAAACCCAAGTCATTCTACTGAAATCATCAATGAATAGTAAGAAATATTTGCAACCACCAAAGGAAGTTTGTAGTGTGTTAGCTTCCTGCTGCAGCAGGTTACTCATCTTTCATGATTGACATTTTTACATGCCAAATATGTCATGCTTTGCATGCTGCAATGTTCCGTATTTACTACAGAAGCCAAAGAAGGATGCCAGGAGAATGTGCCAGTTCAAGTGCCACTGATGTGTTCCAATTTTGATGTACTAGTCCATTTTTGAAGAATTTTCTGGTTAAAGGGAGGTCCAAACAATTTAATCTTGGTCTCCCTAGGTTTCAATTTCTTGTTTTAGAATATAGAAAATTAACATCTGTCCAAACAGCTTAATCTTGGCAGATTCCTAGATAGGTAGAGAAGCAAGGGTGCTCAACAGCTTAATCTGAGCCCCTGGATGAAATAAGTGTAGATGTAGATAGGAGGACAGAAAAAAGAAAAAAAGCTAAAAGCTGGGTCTGCAAGTCTAAGTGCACCCAAACCTAAAGAAGAGAAAATGCTAGGTAAGTAGGCTGGGTAGGTAGTTTTAACGTTGCAGAATGTTGATTTGTGATCAATTCTATGTTTTCAAGTGTCATATCTGTTCAAATCACAATTATCAGGAAGTGGCCATTTGGAGGACTCAAGCGTGGCATGTCTAACTCCCCCTTCTTCCTCCTTCCCCAAATCATTCACTAACTTCCCAAAGAGGTCAAGATCTGCTTGACATCTCTCAGTTTCATCATTTTCATATCAATTGCCTTGTTAAAGATCTGCTTTGCCCAAGGAATATTCATACTCCCATTATAAATCATTTTCCTCCCTTAATATCCTAAGATTCACATACTTAATGCTTTCTTATCACCTATCATATTAACTACTAACTTTTACTATGTAGCTCCCTATCTATCTCCCCTTCCCCTAGTAAAAACTATGTTTATAACTCCCCTATATACTTATCCCCTCCCCTTGGTCGAAAAATAACCATAAGTATCCCTTAGGAATTACTAAGTTTGCCTGAAACTTAGTGAGAACCCTCATATTGTTGATAGAAACCCCTTCCAAATGCATTAAGACTCACTCCTATGCATAAAATCCCTCTTTCCACCCCTTCTCCTAAAAACCCTTATTCAAATATTTAACCCCGCGCTCATTTAACCCCAAAAACCCACTTTTCCTAAAGCTCCCTACCCCCGCCAAATTAAAAATTTAAAAGAGGTGTGTGGCCCCCTTCTTATCCATCTGCCACCTCGTCTTATCCGCCAGCTGTCCGATCGCCAAAGCCCGAGATTTGCGGTGGGCGGGTCTTTTCGTGCCCCGACATACCGAACATTAGCGCCCGGGATATCGGCGGTTTTACCGTCGTACTCCCACCACACGTCGCCTTATCGGCTGTGGCGGAGCCCCCCCTGCCAATACCGCCCAGGTGCAAAAGCGATGTGCCACAAACCAGAAACCCCCCTCCCCTTACGTGACGTAAAAACCACGTCACCCGCCAAGTTGCCGCCAACTCACCCCTTCCTGCCTGCGCCTTGCTAACATCACCCTGCCACGTCATCACCCCGCCGTACTGCCACGTCACCCTACTGATGTCATCATGCTGATGTCATCACCATACAAGAGGGTCCCACTGCTGACGTCATCTGCCGTACCGCTGACATCAGCAGCTGAAAAAAAACGCGCAAGTGCAAAATTGAGGCTTTGGAGGCCCATAATGAAATTCTGAGGTAGTTTCTGATGCGCGATTAGCGCTAATCATGTATCGCTACGGGAAATGGGTGAAATTGGGGAATCTTTTGATTCCTCAGACATTTTTTTGCCGAAAAGAGTAGAAAAGGCCTGATTTTTCAGTTTTTAGCGTATCAGAAGAAAGAGAGAGGCCCGGTCCAAGTATCAAAGTGTATCAGAGCAAAAGCAAAGCCAAAATTAATGTCAAAGTGTATCAGGATGTGGCAAAGTGTATCAGTAAAGATCTGACAGCGGCCCAAAGCAAGAAAACATTTAAGAACCCTCCAGCAAAGTCAACAAAACAGTAAAGGCAATCAAAGAAACCTCAAATCACACTTACTGCACATCAAAGTCACATGAGATCAGTGAACCAAAACGCAAAGCACAATTATTATAGAACCACTACACCAGGTCACTAAGGACACCATATTAACTCATTTTGATCCAGCTGCCTCTGGCGCAGCCTAAAGGATATTTACTTGCATTTAATTTTAGCACAAGTTTAGGTTTAAAAGCTTTTCCCGCAAACCTGTTTAGGTCAGCTGTAATAAATATTTTTTGGATATTTTACCTATATATACTGCCCTGAACAATGTAATGAGGGTTGGTTTTTGTTGGTTGGATGTTTTTCTTAAGCAGAGACTCGCAGTGTATGTCTGATAATTTCTATAATCAAAGACTGCTTACGAGCTTGGAGAATGAATTATGTACTGTGTTTAATGGTTGAAGAGTGACTATGGAATTCTTGTGCTGGTACATGACCCAATAAGTGTTTCTTATCTCTGTTTTTCCATTCATACATCATTATCTAAACAGCAGAAAGAAAGATTAGATTAGAACTTGTTTAATTGCACTCTATGCTCAATTTCTGTTGTTTCTCTATGTTTTTCATCTGTTTTAGGCATAGATATGAATTCCACCTCGCTCATATTTGCCCTAATTCATCATGTATGATAGTTACCCAGGGATTCTTAACTTCCCCTAGATAGAGCTCATTTTCCTTCCCTCTGTTAAGTTGTTGGAGAGATTCATAACTGCTTCTCATTCCTTGCATTTCACCGCATCTCTTTAGCTTGAAGGTTGTTTCATGTGCAGCTACCTTGCTCCTCGCTCCTCTTGTGATCAAGAAAGTACCTGCGGTCCTACTCCTTGACTCCATGCCCAATGGTTTGAAACTTATCACTCTATGCATGCCTCTCTACTTGAAGGCATCTTCCTTCCATTCACACACCATCCAAACCTAAACAAAACCCACTAAACCCAATAACTAGCCTAAAATCATCATCAACAAAGCTAAATCATCAAGAGAGAGCCGTCTCTGATTACAGGTGGGCTAGAACCTGTAATCCAAAGATTGGTTTGTGGTTACCTCAACCGTATCCCTTCAGGAGCTTAGGGACAACCTGAGTGATAACATAATGGCGACTCCACTGGGGACCTTCCTCAGATAATCTCACAAAACCAATCCGAAGCTCCGCAGAGGAAGAAACTAACCTTTAAAAGTTTCTATTAACCTGTATTCTTAGAAAAATTCCCCAAAACCAAGCTAGAAGCTGGCTCCCAAGAAGCATTCACGTTACACAAGATCAAATCCAGATCCAAAACCCCTAGCTGTTTTTGAAAATCCCAATATAATTCCTAAGATCCTTAGAAAAGAAGAGCGACAAGAAGGTTTGACTACTTCCAGTCCTGAAACAGTTCAACGTAGCCATTTTGCAACCCCTTTTAAAGTTTTGTTTCGCTCAAACCCTACTTCCCGTTGTTCATCATCCACTTCTACAAACCCTGTTTCCACACTTCCATCCACTGCGCATACCACCACTACTACTCCAATTATCCCAGTTGCCCCAGTTGTTCCACTTATCCTAGTTGTTCCACTTATCCCAGTTAATAAGGCGAATATATATGCACCTTTACAGCTGCCTACAAATCCCGGGGCTATGCCTCAGGATTACTAGACTAAAATTACCTATTTTGATGCCACAAATTCCTGCATAGCCCTTCAGCATAAAAAGAAAATGCAGGATTACTTTCAGAGTTATGAGATTGATGATGACAGTGTAAGAATGAAGATTTTTGTCCAAAGTTTGACCGGTGATGTCAGGACATGGTTTAGAGCACTCCCAGCCAATTCCATAGGAGACCCAAAAGCCTTATATCAGTCCTTTATCAATAGGTGGGAGAAAAAGAAAGACCCCTTGCACATATTGTCTAAGTATGACACTATCAAAAGAGGCCCCCAGGAGACTGTTTTGGATTACTGTTCAAGGTTCAATAATGTCTACAATGCAATACCACAGAACTTAAGACCTCCACCTGACCTTGCTTTGTACAAATTCCTTGATGGTTTTGATGCTGAAATGGCTTATCAGCTAAGGGAAAGAGCCCCTCAAAGCCTTGCAAAGATGAAAAATGCCGCTGTTAGTGTGGAGGCAAACCTAATTGCGAAAAGACACAGAGCTAGAACCGAGAGAAGGACTACCTTTGAGGAAGAACCCTCAGCCTTAGACCAGAAGTTAGATGCTATTATCAATGGCATGCATAGGCTGGGAGACAGAGTAGAAAGTGTTGAGAGGAAATCATCATGGGAAGGACAACAACCCAACACCATAAGGAATCCAAACTTCAAGAAAAATCAAACCACAAATGTTGGAAGGGCTAATCCCAACCATGATATTAGGCCTCCTTTCCAAGAAAACTACGCAGAGGCATCCACATCCAGTGAGCCCACTGAAGAGACTCACATGAACTTGATAGATTCGAAAAATGAGCAGCAAATCTTTCTCACTCAAGAAGACCAAGACTACCCTGATGTAAAACAATTTCAGACCAAGACGGGAGAGTCTTTTGACTTTAAACAAGGTTATGATTCTGCTGTATAGGAGGTCCACAAACAATATAAACTGAGAACAAGAACCATTGAAGTCCCTGCACCAACCAAAGCAAAGGACAACAAACTACCAAATAAGATTAAAAGCAAGGTTGTCATAATAGAACCAGCTGATATTGCTGTCCGAAACCCACATCAAGTCACTGTAGAGGACATATCAGACATATAGCCTCCTACTAATCAGCCTCTACCTCCTTCTTCCTCAAAAGAAAATTTGAACAACACTACAAAAAACCTTCCCAAGATAGAAATACCACAGACTGTCATTCACCATAACATAGACAATCCAAAGGAAAACACAGAGAGTATGCCTGAAAAAGAGAAATATGCTACTATTAACGCAAAGATTCCATTAGAAAAACCATTCAATTTAGAAGCAAAGATTGGAAAAATCAAGATATCCATTCCCCTTTCAGAACTTGCCAAACATGATGTGTATAGGCAACAAATTCAAAGGTCACTTCAACTACCAGAGTTCAGGGATGATGTGAATGTTTTAGATGATACCCCTGAGCTGCTGTTTGGTCCAGAGGTTAATGGAAAAACAACATATGGATCTGTTCCACCCTTTTATTTCAATCTGCACATACATGACAAAATCTTGCATAATGCTATGTTTGACTGAGGTGCCTCACACAATCTTATGCCCAAAGCTGTGATGGAAAAGATAAACCTTGATGCCACAAGACCCTACAAGGATCTATACTCCTTTGACTCAAGTCAAGTCAAATGCTTAGGCCTAATCAAAGATCTATGTGTGTCTTTCGTCCAATTTCCCAATAATGTAGGTTTTAACCCCATACAGAAATTACCTGCATACGAATTCTAAATCACAAGAAAATAAAAATGCGAGAGCATAACCCATAAAACACATATACACAGAGATTTCCCACTGGATCTCAAAACCGAGACTACCAGCTTGATTTTTCATTATATTCCTTTCAATGTTACAATACATATTTATACATGCCGAAGCATCCAATACCATGGACCGAAAACCATCACGTCCAAAACTGTGGACCGAAAAACCACAGGTAGGTTCGCCCAACCTAATATAGGGTCCAAAAAAAAATTTCTCGGGCGCTGCCCCGAACCCCGTA